>JADBJO010016985.1:7500-15000 GCA_016801955.1 Conus betulinus | reverse complement strand
CATCTGTTGAAGGGTATTATATGGTAAAAATAGTACGTGCGCAAAAAATATAAACTCTCTCTCTCTCTCTCTCTCTCTCTCTCTCTCTCTCTCTCTCACACACACACACACACACACACACACACACACACACCACACACACACACAAGCACACACAAGCACACACACCTACACGTACTACGTTTTGACTGCGCAAATCAGTGTACGAGTTTTGCACTCAAGGTCTGCTTGATTGAAGGTGGTGATGTTTTTCTGTTTTTTGTTTTTGTTCTGAGGTTGGTTGTTTGTTTTTGCTTTGGGTTTGTTGTTGTTGTTGTTGTTGTTGTCGTTGTGTTGTCGTTGTTTGTTGTTGTTGTTGTTGTTGTTGTTGTCGCTGTTGTTGTCGTTGCTGTTGTTGTTGTTGCTGTTGCTGTTGCTGTTTGTTGTTGTTGTCGTCGTTGTCGTTGTCGTTGTCGTTGTCATTGTCGTTGTTGTCGTGTTGTTGTGTTGTTGTTGTCGTTATCGTCGTCGTTGTCGTCGTCGTTGTTGTCGTTGTTGTTGTCGTTGTTATTGTCGTTGTTGTTGTTGTCGTCGTTGTCGTTTGTTGTTGTTGTTGTTGTTTGTCGTCGTTGTTGTGTTGTTGTTGTTGTCGTTATTGTTGTTGTTGTGTTGTCGTTGTTTTTGTTGTCGTTTGTTGTTGTTGTTGTTGTTGTTGTCGTTGTTGTTGTTGATGTCGTTGTTGTTGTTGCCGTTGTTGTTGTTCTTGTTGTTGTTGAAGATTCGCGTCCATGGGAAGGGACAGGAGAGAGAGAAGGAAGGTGGGGGGGGGGGGGAGGGGGAGGGAGGGGGCGGAGGGGGGAGGGGAGGGAGGACTATCCAATATGACGCCCAGATCACTAGAATGATGAAGTCATGAGATGTCAAAGTGCCACTCTGGCCGATGGACGAGGGCATCCAGACTCATCCGCCTAAGACGTCATGAAACCACACGGGATTTCTGGACAGAAGAGGACAAGAACCTTGCCGACGATGCCACAGGCAGTTGGAGGGAGTTGCAGCCGGATCTGGTCGAGGAGGAATTAAAACCAGGTGTCACATAGCAAAGTGGGTAAGACATTGTCTAAAAGGGCTTTGAGAAGCTCGCCCACCCTGATAGTCGATGGTTCGAACCCTGGCAGTCCTAGGAGGAAAATAAAAAAAAAGGTCTGGCGGCAAAAGAGGCATCTAAGAGTCATAACCTGGATGCGGCCCAGCCCCCTTAGAGTGTAAAGAGTTCAGGACTAAAATACTTGTCGCGCGTGGGGGGGGGGGGGGGGGGGGGGGGGTTCTTCTTTGAAGATTTGCTACTGTCAAGCTCTCACTGGAGTTTCTTCCTACCAAAGAAGAAAAGGTATTAGCTGTTATATGGTTTTATGTAGGTTTTCAACCCACTCCCGCTTGAGGGAATACGACAGATGGTGCCATCCATGCAAGACAGTTCTCTGTGCGAGGTTGCAAACACCATACAAATACCATCAGAATGGAATTTCGCCAAGATGGACGACGACACTGGACGTGACGTAATTTGGGGACCACGAAGTTTACTATTTGGCATTGCAATGATACGGGGCTCCTATACAGAGAATCGCAAGTTATGTATGGCCTCCCCCCATGGATCTATCGCTATTTGATAAATTCGACAAAGTTGTGCAGGAACTCGTCGTATCCCTCCTACCGCACTCTCACCCCTGTCCGTCTCCATGTCTCTCCCCTCACTGTTTCCCCTTTCCCCTCCTGTGCGGTCCGACCAGTCAGTGTCGAACGGACGGAGTGCTTCACGATGGTTTTAAAACCTTCGAGTTTGATCCCACATGCCGCTTCAAAGGACTGTACAATTGAATACGAAGCTTTTTCTCGAATATTTAGATTCTTATAATTTTTTGAGTTGACATTCCAAAGCACATCATGGCCTTGGTACAATTCAATCAAATGTTTGGTCTCCGAATCGGACAGTCTGACCGCCCTTGCTGGACGACGCCATTTTTCCTTGTGCCATGGGTGTTGGCTCAATGCTGAGCGTTGATTGGTTGGAGGATACTAACTGTCCGTTTCGAATAGATCACGGTGTATCTCGAACGGTCGGGTTTAACTGGATGCCGAATCCGTTTGAGATGTGCGTTTACTATGACAGACGCTACGTTTGGGATCGGGTTCGACCGGTACTTCCGAAACGTACGGGCAGGGAGGCTCGTGTGTCAGCCGCTTAACACTCTCCCAAGTGAGCGAGTTCCGTTGACACAAAGCGCAATGCTTGTTAATCTGCTTGAACACCAATGGTGAGGCGTCTTTGACGCTCCTCGTATCCTGACGTCGCTTCGCTTCTTCTTAAAGTTACAATACTATGCGGCTTATGTGACTTTCTAGCACAATATTTACTCTCTCTTGGCCTGACCAGTGTATGAATGAGTCAATATGCCAAATTTACAGAAGATCATATAACAACTGAGAATTTGTTTAAGCAACAACAAAATCAGACTTCACACACACAGACAGACAGACAGACAGACAGACAAAACAAATAGACAAAACGCCGTTAATGGATCAGATGCCTTCCTTTTTAACAGCGTTAACTTAGGAAAATTTCTGACAGCTTGACATTTAAACGGGCTGCGCGAATTGGCCGGTAAATTAAACACACGTGACCATTAATATTAGTAGATAGGAAAACAACATAAAGGCAGACAATTTAAACTCTTCACGGAGTAAAAAAAGGTAAAGGGAGTTCAGGAAGAGTGCTAGTAAATTTCTGGAAGAACCATTAAGTTTGCAGCAAAACACCATGTTTACATTAGTGGCACTATTACGAGTACAGCATAGAAACGGCGTTGCACATTTGTAGCTCTTAGGGCCGTTGTGTAACAGGTGAACCTATTGTCCCAAATGAATCTGTTTTTCAGCTCACCTAATGTCATCATTGATTAAAGAGGAACAAGAAGAGCACCTTCAGTAGACTGTTCAGTCATTATGTTGTTTGTTTGTAGCTGACTTCCCATTAAAGCATCCTTTTGTTAGTATTAACCAAACACATACACATGAACATGCATAACGTTTACCAAAATAACTGAACCTAGACACACACACACACACACACAAAAAAAAAAAACGTTTCTTTTTGCCATGAAGAATTTGGGGCAATGCTTTTCATCTCTCCATATATATTTACATGTGATTTCCTTTCTTTCTTTCTGCGTACGCAGGCTGATACTCCTGCGGACACTGCCTGTATAGACAGGCACTGGAGTTTTATGTGTATGGCCGCTTTTTTTTTTTTTTTTTTTTATCCTGCCATTAAGCCAGCCATACTCCATCTTCAGGGAAGGTGCATGCTATGTGTAACGTGTCATCCATACCAACGGCCAACTGGCCTTCTCTTCCGAAAGTTGGTGATGGGATTTTACATGTGTGCAAGATGTCGTGCATGCGTTCACACACGGAACCTCGGTTTTATAGTCTTCTTCGAAGGACTGTATGTGGAATGGAGTCAGAACCAATGTTAACTCCGAGGGAAAAATCCCCCTGTACCGAAATTCGAACCCGCAACCCCAGGATCACGAGTCCGGCGCTCTACCCACTGAGCTATTCCGGCCCCTACATGCGCTTTGAGGGAGCATCCTTAGCAATCAGTTTCTTTGAAGAGCTTGATTCTCTGTTGTCTCTCAACGCTCAGTGGTATGTATCTTTGCCAGGCCTTCATCAATGCTGCCTGTTGCCTTTCATTTGCAAACTGTTCAGGACACTCTGCAGCACGTGGGTTCCTTTCTATTTAGCTGGGCCATTTTTTTTTTGGTAATGTCCAAGAAGAAAGCGTATTCTACGTGTTTCCTGCTCAATAATGAATCTTACATGGTATGGTTTGCTTTTCTGCGCCTCCACATTGGTGAATTCTCAAAAACCTTTATGTGTAGTACATGTTGTGCCATCCAGCGTAACATATAGCTTTCTTCCATTTTTGTGCAACATTTGTACAGTTTATACAATTTCCAGTTTTAGGTTGTACACATGTGTACAGTTCGTACAGTTTCCATTCTCTGTCTCAGATATGAAATATTGAAAATGGTATAGCCCTTTAAAAAAAAAAAGCAGTTCTTAAACATAGTAGAAGTTTTTTTGTTGTTGTTGTTGAAATATCTACCCAGTCACCAGTTAACTTTTTCAAACTGTGGAAAAAAATAACTGAATTTCGCTCAGCGAAACACTTGAGACAAGTGATGATTTGACTCATTAACAAAAAAGAAAGAAAGAAAGAAAGAAAGAAGGAAGGAAGGAAGAAGGGAAGGAAGGAAGGAAGGAGGGAAGGAAAAGAACAGAAATGTGTAGACCAAATTAATACACTTCTCAAAGATGAGATACGGCTGTCCTTAATTCACTAGATCTTACTGACATACTAAAACAAGCAATCTGCTACAAGCGTAATAGATGCTACAAACGTAACAGGTAACATAGACGTAACAGGCACTTCAAACAAAAGTGCAGTGAATGTAACAAGTGCCACAAATGCAATCGCTGCAAATGTAACAAGAGCCACAACGGTAAGAAAAAAACAGGGTCCAACAAGCGCCTTAAACATAATAGGAGCCGAACAAAGTAACCAGGTGTCCGATATGTAACAGGTGCTGCAAACGTAACACGTACGACAAACGTAACACATGTCACAGACATAAACGGTTTGTAACAAATGTAACTCAGGCCACAAACATAACAGGTGCCACAAACGTAATAGCTGCAATGGTAACAGGGGCCACAATCGTAATAGGCGCAATGGTAACACGTGCCACAAAAACATATTAAGTGCAATGGTTACACGGTGCTACAAACGTAACAGGTGCCACAAAAAAAAAAAAAAAAGTAACAGGTGCCCCAAACGTACAACCCTGACCGGAGGGGTCAAATCGATGGGGATAGGCACCCCCAGCCCTGACACCTGGACCCAAATCAAAGACAAGCGACAAGGTAGGGGCGGTAAGCGAGGCGGAAAGTGAAGCGGGGGTTGGGGTGGGGGGAGGGGTAGATAAGAAGGGAGTAGACAGGTAGGAGACGGGCGGAGGGGTAAGGGGGTTGGTAGTGGTGAGAGGCGGGGGGAAGGGGGGGGGGGGGGGGGGGGGGGGGGGGGGGGGGGGGGAGGGAGGGTTAGGACAGTGTACAAAAGACTATGAGTCGCTCCACTGTGTAAGGTGAGAGACGTGCGCTGCGCTGTGCAAACACAAGCACTGGTTTCACTTCTCTACGGCTTTCCCGTTAGCGTCAAAACGACAATTTCGTCGTCATATTTCTTCACCAGTTCATAATGTATCAAAATCATTAGTTTTCATCTGAAACGTATCATTATTATTGGTTTTCATATGAAACTAGTTATTATCAGTCTGAATTTTTTTTAACACCTGAATTTTGCTCCATATACTGTTCATCTGTTAACAGAATACTACAATCTAATTATAACTCGGGCGCAGGCGCACAAGACACTGTTGTAAAACAATTGGCAGGCATAATTACTGTTTACACTGCACATATCTTATTGTGGTCTTCGGGTGAAGAATTGTATTTTTCTTTTCTTTGCGTAGTCTTTCATGCCTTCAAGACGTTCAAAACACTCCGAAATTGTTATTATCTCGACACAGGAATAACCATTCTCACACACGGAAATAGCGAGGAATACTATGTGAAAAAGTAAAATTAACACTATGTTCCTCACAAAAAATAGCTGTTTTCCTCCAGAACTAGAGATAGCTATCTTATGGGGCAAAAGGAGGTACTATACTTTTTTCCTTCCCCCCCCCCCCTCTCTCTCTCTCTCTCTCTCTCTCTCTCTCTCTCTCTCTCTCCTACCTCAAGGCTTCTACTTCCTAATTCAACTCTCTCCAGCACACACACACGCACGCACACACACACACACACACACACACACACACACACACACACACACACACACACACACACACACTTGTCGACAAGTTCAAGCGAAAGTAAGTGTGTGTGTGTGTGTGTGTGTGTGTGTGTGTGTGTGTGTGTGTGTATGTGTGAGCGCGAGACGCGCGTGCGAATGTGTGCGTGTGTGTGTGTGTGTGTGTGTGTGTGTGTGTGAGAGAGAGAGAGAGTGAGAGAGAGAGAGAGAGAGAGAGAGAGAGTGCGTGTATGTATGTGTGCGTGAGAGTGTGAGTGTGTGTGTGTGTGTGTGTGTGTGTGCGCGTGCGTGCTTGTGTGTGTGTGTGTGTGTGTGCGTGTGTGTGAGAGTGAGAGAGAGAGAGAGAGAGTGAGAGAGAGAGTGAGAAGAGCATGAGGAGAGAGACAGAGTGCGTGTATGTATGTTGTGTTGTGTGTGTGTATGTGAGTGTGTGTGTGTGTGTGTGTGCGCGCGCGCTTGCGTGTGTGTGTGTTTGCGTGCGTGCGTGTATAAATGCCTCTCTCTCTCTCTCTCTCTCTCTCTCTCTCTCTCTCTCTCTCTCTCTCTGCGCAGCAACAGGACAACTATCGCCTTCCTCCTCGAACTCCTATCCAGGCTAACAGTAACAGCTAGGAAGGGGAGAGAGGGAGGCCAGAGCCAGGACTGCCTGCTCCCGAGCATTGAACTGTTGACAACTCTGAGCACAGAGACGAGACAGCCACAGCGCCAGGAACAGTCAGAAAGGGAAGGAGGGGGAGGAGGCAGAGGGGGGTAATATAAGGGAGTAGCAGCTGACCATACCACGAAGTTCGCATTTCTGCGCGGCGACATTCGTCTTTGAGGGGGAAGCCATCCTGCTTCCTGGTAAACAAGGTCGTTGATGGTGAGTCGGCTGACGCCAAAGGCATGCTTGAGTGCTGCCAGTTCCACTCGTTCGAGTGTTTGCCATGAGGAGTTTGGTGCAGTGAAGAATGCTCCATGGCCATAGGTCAGTTAAACTCAATGTCAGACGTTCAGCTGTCTTGACTGGATGGTTTCATTCCACCTTTTTGAGGAAGATTTCCATTGGTACGTGGTGGGGTTATACTCTTACCACCCCGATGGTCGTGGAGATAGGGATGAAGCACCCTACAGGTGTCTGACCTATTTTACTTATTTTTGTCAGTCTGTCTTTGCTGTAGTTAGCTGACACATCCTATCAGCAGTCGTTTGGGTGACAGGGTTTTAATTTATCGGACCGTTCCGACCAGCCCTTTCAAGATGTCTGCTATTTTCCAGTCTAGGGACCGGAGCGGGGCTGTTGTAGGCCCATTTTTCCTCGATCATGACAGGAAGGTCCTCCAAGATGGGCCTGGGTCTGGGTGCTGGCGTGGGTTTGCTACGCCGTCTGTAGGAGGCAGTAAGTACTGTTGCTTTGTTTGCCACTGGTGGGTGTTTTTGACTGTGTCATCTGTTGTGTGGCCACAGTAGGTGGTGTCTTCCCACGTCCATTTGTGCTCATATTTTTTTTTGTCATTGGTGGATGGAGGAGTGTTCTTAGCACTTGGCGTCGAGGTCTTACTTGGGGATGTCTCTTCGGTCTCTTCACTTTGTTCGTGCTTGTT
>JADBJO010016985.1:0-2500 GCA_016801955.1 Conus betulinus | reverse complement strand
CCTTTGACTGAAGCTACCAATGCAAGAAAAGAAGGAAATAGAACTTAATGAAAATAGTATTGTAATCTAATTTTCCTTGTTCTGTATTACTATGATTCTTCCCCCTGCTGCCACTCGGACAAACTCTCTCTCCCCTCTCTCTCCTCTCTCCTCTCTCTCCTCTCTCTCCCTCTCCCTCGCTCTCTCTCTCATCTCTCTCTGTGTCTGTGTGTGTGTGTGTGTGTGTGTGTGTGTGTGTGTGTGTGTGAAAGAAAGAAAGTGAGAGAGAAAGGAAGAAACAGAACAAAATCTTCCAGGTTTGACGACATAAACGAGAGACCAATAAATACGTATAGACGATGACGTAAGACACGATAAACGTCAAAGGAGGACTACTAGGTGGTCCAAGGTGACAGCTCTGATGAAGTCAAGTAAAGACGAAAATTTGGCAGAGAACTCCCACCCCCCCCCCCCCCCCCTACCCCCCCCCCCCCCCCCCCCCCTTTTTTTTTTTTGGTCCGTGGGAACTGATAATTAGGGCTGTAACCTGACTCAGTCAGTTGACTCCATAGAGGAATTTAGGTTGCCTTCCCCCCTCATACTTCTTCCCCCTCCCTCCCACTCCCTCCCCCCCCCCCCCCCCCTCCCGTCCACCTCCCACACCTCTGCACCAATCTTCCCACTGTTCGTCTGTCCTCTCTTTCAGTTCTGGATTTGTGTGTGTCTGTGTGTGTTTGTGTGTGTGTGTGTGTGTGTGTGTGTGGTGTGTGTGGTGTGTGTGTGTGTGGTGTGTGTTGTTTTATTGTTGTGTGTGTTTGTTTGTTTGTGTTTTGTTTGTGTGTGTGTTTGTTTGTTTGTGTGTTTGATTGTTTGTGTGTTTTTGTTTGTGCGTTTGTTTGTGTTGTGTGTTTTGTGTTGTGTGGTGTGTTGTTTGTGTTCTGTGTTTGTTTGTTTGTTTGTTGTTGTGTTTGTGTGTGTTGTTAGTGTGTTTGTTTGTGTGTTTTGTTTGTTTGTGTGGGTTTTTTGTGTGTGTTTGTGTTTGTTTGTTTGTTGTGTGTGTGTGTTTTGTGTGTGTGTGTGTGTGTGTGTGTGGTGTGTGTGTGTGTGTGTGTGTGTGTGTGTTTTTGGTTTCTTAGTGTGTGTGTGTTTGTTTAATTCTGTTCGGTTCAGTTTGATCTTAATTCTCTTTCTTCGTCTTTTCTTCCGTTCCGCTCTTTGTTTCTGCTCTTTTCCTACTTTTTTTTTTCCTTTTCTTTTAGTTCGATTTTTCATCCTTTCTCTGTCTTTTTCTTTCTGTCCTTCTCTTCTTTTCTTTCTTTTTTTTTTTTTGTTCGATTGTTCTTTCTCTTGTTTTCTTTCTTTCTTTTGTATTCATTTCTTTCTTTTTCTGTTCTGTTCTTTCTGTCTCTTCTTCTTTCTTTCTGCGCTGTTATTTCTGTTCCTTTTTTTTTTTTTTTTTTTTTTTACACTCTTGTCTTTATTTCTCCTTCTCTTCTCATCTTTGGTTTCAATAGATTTTTTTTTTCAGTGTTGATACGGTCTGTGCATTTGTTTCGTTCTCACTCTCTCTCTCTCTCTCTCTCTCTCTCTACTCTCTCGCTCGCTCTCTCTCTCTCTCTCTTCTCTCTCTCTCTCTCTCGCTCTCTCTGTTCTTTCAGTTCTTTTCTTTTTTTTTTCCTTCCTTTCTTTTCTGTTGTTATTTTTCGGTTCTTTTCCTTGGCCCGATTTTCTATCTTTTCTTTCTTTCCATTGATATCTTCGGTCTCTTTTACGTCTGTTCAGTTACGGTACTTTATTTCATTCTTCATGTTTCCTTTTGTTTTGTTGTTGGGTTGGTAATGATGATTTCTTTGGTTCCATTGTTCTGTCAGTTCTGCTCTGGAAGGTTCTGTCCTGTTTTTGTTTGTAGTCTTTTCCTATATGATTTATGCGTTTTCTATCTCTTTAGATTTCCTGCTTTGGTGTGTCTGTTCATGTATTTGGGTGAATCTGTTAGGTCATTAGAGTGTCTGTGAGTTCGGTGGTGGGCTGTATTTGTTGATTGGGGGGGGAGGGAGGGTGAGGTGAAGGGGTAAGGAGGGGAGCGGGGGTGGGTGGGACCGCAAGCCTGTGAGCGGCGGCTGTCTTCGTCGGAGTCGGCTTATTCTTCTTATGATGATGCTTGCGGAGTCTTGGCGGCGGCGTCGGAGGCGGAGGAGGAGTAGGAGTCGAGGTTGCGGAGAAGCCTTAACTTTGCGACGCAGAAGATGTGAAGAAGGAAGACGAAGAGCAGGACAGCGGACAGGCCTGCAGAAGACGACGAGAACGACGAAGAAGAAGAAGAAGAAGCGGGGAGAGGAGGAGGTGCTGGGGAGAGGGGGTAGGCAGGAGGCCGAGACGAAGCCGGAAGGAAGAAGACGCGGAAGATAGAAGAAGAGCAGAAGGACAGGAGGAGTGCGGACGGAGGAGGAGAGGCGGAGCGGATGAGGGAGAGAAGGAACGAAAGAAGGAGAAGCCGAAGAAGAAGACGAGAGGAATGGGA
>JADBJO010016984.1:32500-35000 GCA_016801955.1 Conus betulinus | reverse complement strand
CTATCACTGAGACTGATTTAACAAAGGTATGCATTCCTTTATCCTTACATGAGAGTTATAGTCTTTTAAAAGACGTATCGTATCCTGGAACTATATTTCAAATAAACGAAAAGGCACCAGAAACAAAAAGGGGATATTATTTTAACAAGATATCAGACAGTAAAACAGGTATCAAGAATCTCTACCAAGAGCGGATTTTAAAAAGTTTGATTTTTAGATTGAGGCTTGATGCCTTTAAAACCAAATTCTGTAAACACGTGACTTGTATTTGTGGCCAGCAAATCACTCCCGTTCCATCTACTTTTTTTGTGCGATAGAATGAAACCCTACTTACCTGCTGGTTGTTGAACACTGAACCGTCGATATCAGCCTTTGAAGATGTCATCTCCAACGAATCAAACATTTTGGAAAGTTGTTCAAGGACTGATTAAGAGCCCAATTGGACATTTACTTTAACGTCTATGTTATTTTCCCCATCTTGGTGGTAGTTGCTTATTTAGTGTTTCTTTTGAAGTTTTGAATTCAGTTATGTGGAGGGGTTTTTTTTTTGGGTTGTGGGGGTTTTTTTTGTTTGTTTGTTTTTTTTATTATTTATTTTATCTAGGCCTAATTGCATTATACATACCTACGTACGCCCAAATTCAACACCAACCATTCGCATGCATACACCCCAAACAATACCCCAAACAAAACGCTTCTATTGGAAACGTATTACGTTCCTCCTATCCCTGTCCGGACTGCCCGACAAAGCTCTCTCAGAGCTCACAGTCGGCCACACTGACATCATAAATCACTCCATCATTCTCAACAGAGACAGTAAGGTTTGATGTGAAATCAAAGGCCACCCACAGTGCCAGAAAGGATGTCTGATCCTTGTTTGGCATCATGCACGTGAGGAAATTGAGCAAATTCTACCGGGTTTCTCGCTGGATCAACGGCAGAACAACAACAACAAAAAAACGTAGGCCTTAATGCTGGGATATTCAAGGACACATTTATCTGTAGTAAAAGTGATGTTAAAGACAATATGTGTGTGTGTGTGTGTGTGTGTGTGTGTGTGTGTGTGTGTGTGTGTGTGTGTGTGTGTGTGAGAGAGAGAGAGAGAGAGAGAGAGAGAGAGAGACAGAGACAGAGACAGAGACAGAGAGAGAGAGCATGCACGGTATTTTGGATAAACTTTGAATATCATTTTCGATTTTACGTGTCAGGATTTTTCAAAACTTGTTAAAAAGGACTGGATTGGTTGAAAACCAGTAACAGAAAGTAAAAGAACACAAATAAAAACAAACAAAAAAAAAAAAAAAACCGGAAGAGTCGAACTCTGGGATCAGGAAGCGGTTATTTAAGAGAGGGGGGGGTGATTTATGGGGAGAACTCTCTCTCTCTCTCTCTCTCTCTCTCTCTCTCTCTCTCTCTCTCTCACTCTCACTCACACACACACACACACACACACACACACACACACACACACACATACACACACACGCACACACACACACACACACACGCACGCACACACATATATGCACACACACACATACGCGCGCACACACACACACACACACACACACACACACACACACACACACACACACACACACACACACACACACACACACAACACACACACACGTACACAGTATACCGTTTACTCACACAGGTGTGTATGCAAGTACGTACGCATGAATATACGCATGCACCCAAACACACCGACACAAGCGTGCAGGCACGCCCAGGCAAGCCCATACAACCTTATACACACGTATGCTTGCAAACACACACCCATGACAAAGTCTGTTTACACATTATCCTTACTTTTTTGTACTCCCATTTCTTATAGAACAGGGTGTGTACTTATTAATGAGAACGAAGAAATGCTGTCTCTGTGTCTGTCTGTGTGTCCGTCCGTCCGTCCGTGGTCAAAATGTGTTCCACTCGCTCCAGACACAAAACTACTTAGCCCGATCTCTCTGAACATTTGTAGGTATGTTTATTATGGGTCACTGATGATGCCCGATGTTTTGTTTTACCGTTATGTCCGTTACTAATGGCTATATTGGCCCATAACGGTTCCTTCTTCTGTAGGGAATATCTCAGAAAGTATTTAGCCGATCTTTCTGAAAATGTGTAGATATCTTCATTATGGGTCACGGATTATGCCCGATGTTTTTTATTGTACTGCTATATCCGTTTTCTAAAAGCTATAACGGCCCAAACGGTTTTTTCTTCTTTATGGAATATCTCAGAAGGTGCTTGGCCGATCGTTCTGAAAATGTGTAGGTATGTTCATTATGAGTCACATAAGACGGCCAATGTTTGCCAGAATAGCCGTTACTAACGGCTATAACGGCCCCCCAAAACGGTTTGTCCATTTTATGGAATATCTCACGCGTATTCAAGAGAAACTGGGAGTATATTTTATATGTTTTGCATCTTGTTAGCTTTGTTTTATATTGTATTTAGATTTAACACTTCATTTTTTTGCATTTCAATCATCCAC
>JADBJO010016984.1:25000-27500 GCA_016801955.1 Conus betulinus | reverse complement strand
GTCATCGCGTACACAAACAGTTTGTGCTGGCACCTGTAATCACACCGGTCATAGTACACTCCAGGCACCACAGTCACCCGTATCACTATTCGTAAAGTAGCTAATCGTCAATTCCATAATACCGTCTGCCCCCACAAAGAAAACGTTACATCTATCAACCCGCATTCTAAGTAGTTTTTTTTTTTTTACGGAATAGCTTCTGAATCAAAAGAGAAGTAAAAGCTTCATCAGGGATCAGTGGACTGGAATGAATGGACACTCAGACTCGGTTGAGAGGGGGCTTCAGTCCCACTCACAGGTTACGTATCTATTGACAGGTCTGAAAGGCTTTCCAACTCGTTCACACTAACATCGAATGGCCATTTGTCCTCTGGGGGCACAGAGGTGGTACAAGTGGGTGAAAAAACGCTACCTTTCGAGCCTGGGGGATTACCACCAGTCTCCGTCGGTGATCAATCTCACCCACCACACACGCCTCTCTCTCTCTCTCTCTCTCTCTCTCTCTCTCTCTCTCTCTCTCTCTCTCTCCTCTCTCTCTCTCTCTCTCTCTCTCACACAATGATCAACCCACACTTATATTGGACTGCATTTCAATGGCTCACTTCAATGTAAAAGTTCACACTAAAAACGTTCAACAAGCATTGTGTGTCTCTATACTTATTCAAATCAAAATCAAAAGCTACCACTTACAAATTCTTCTTACTGCCACAATTTTCAATACACAAGCTGAACATGCACAATTTTCACATAACACATGCACCATGTAACCATTTCTTTCTCTCTGTCTGTCTGTCCTCTCTCCGACTCTGTCAATCTGTCTGCCTGCCTGCCTCCCTGTCTGTCTGTCTGTCTGTCTGTCTGTCTCTCTCTCTCTCTCTCTCCTCTCTCTCCTCTCTCTCTCTCTCCTCTGAGTGAGTGTGGGTGTGTGTGTGTGTGTGTGTGGTGTGTGTGTGTGTGTGTGTGTGTGTGTGTGTGTGTTTTGTCAAGTACAACACTATGTTAATCTGACAGTAAATGGTTTCAGTCAGTCAGTCAGTGTGTGTGTGTGTGTGTGTGTGTGTGTGTGTGTGTGTGTGTGTGTGTGTGTGTGTGTGTGTGTGTGTGTGTTGTCAGTACAACACTATGTTAATCTGACAGTAAATGGTTTCAGTCAGTCAGTCAGTCAGTGTGTGTGTGTGTGTGTGTGTGTGTGTGTGTGTGTGTGTGTGTGTGTGTGTGTGTGTGTGTGTGTGTACGCGAAGGAGATTTCAGTCCTGACAGTTTGTCATCATAAATCACTTCATTTTGAACATAGACACTGAAGCGTGATGTGAAATCAATGACCATCCAATACCCGTTATAGGGAGCAGACCTTCGTTTTCGTGGGTGCGCAAAGGTGATGAATGAAGCTGTGAAGAGGGGATCTGGGCAGGCACACTCCATAGCTTTGTGCCAGCCACTGAATCAAAGACAGGAGAAAAGAACCTAGTAGCTAATGGCAAGATAATCCGTCGTGAATGTGGCCGTGACAGCGACAACCTCCCAACTCTCGGACCCATTCTTTGAATTCAGTTTATGGTAGGAGGTAGAGGAACGAGCACGTGCTTTGTATTTACTCATACACACACACACACACACACACACACACACACACACACACCCACACACACACACACACACACACACACACACACACGCGCGCGCACACACACACCACACGCGCACACACACACACACACACACACACACATACGCACACACACACACACGCGCGCACACGCTTACGCCCCCACACCCCCCCCCCCCCCCCCCCCCCCCCCCCCCCCCCCCCCCCCCCCCCCCCCACACACACACACACATGCATGCATACATCCATGCACACATGCATGGGCCCATGCATAAATACACTGTATCCACTCAAGTAACAATGAAAATGATTGGCCCCATCCTATCCAACACAAACCATTCCATTGGGCACACACCATTGTCCACCAGCTCCTGTGTGAGCGCCAGCCTAGCTCCTTCAGTCCGCCAAAGGCAAGGCACTGGTCATAAATTACTTCAACGACAAAGACACTGAAGTGTGATGAGAAATGAATGACCACTAAACCTCTAAAAAGGAGGGAGATCCTCCTTTGTCGGCGCACGTGAGGACTGAAGCTGTCAAGAGGGGAGATAACAAACAAATCGATTAGCTGCTGTTCCTGGATCGATGGCAGAAGAAAGGCACCTGAAGGCCAGTGCCTGGATGATTCGTCAGGACTGTGGCCGTGGGAGCAGCAAACTAAATCCAGCACCGATTTTTTTTTTTCAAAATCTAAATTCATAGCTAGAGTGAGTGGGACAAACAAACACAAGTGGAACAAACAAACACAAACAAGCATAGACACAAAACAGGGACACACACACACACACACACACACACACACACACACACACACACACGCACATAGCCACACACACACACACACACACACACACACACACACACACACATACACACACACACACATAGCTACAC
>JADBJO010016984.1:17500-20000 GCA_016801955.1 Conus betulinus | reverse complement strand
CAAACCTTTAACTGTTAATCTGGGAATCTTAAAATGAATGTCTCTTGTGCGCCGAAATCAGTCGTATGTAAACGTAGATTACTTACACATGTACCAGATATATCATCTGTAGGGGAAGTGGTTGTTTCTTTTCCAGTCGTGAGCAGCGTGTAATTCATACGTGGATGGGGAACTCAAACAAAAGATATTATATTTTAATCATATACACACTCTCTTCTCTCTCTCTCTCTCTCTCTCTCTCTCTCTCTCTCTCTCTCTCTCTCACACACACACACACACACACACACACACACACACACTCACACTCACACACACACACACATACACACACACTCGCTTACACGCGAGGCGGACCTATACGAAAAACGAAAATGTCAGTCTACAATGTCATTGTTGTTGCCTTTGTTGTTGTTGTTTTATTGTACTTCAGATCAAATCTTCATAATGCGATTTCAAATAAACATCGTCATTTTCATCTTCGAATTAAGCACTTGATCGCAAACTAGTGAGTTCATTTCTTAGAAATCAGAAGAGGCGATAAAAGCAAAGGCGTAGAAACAAAGGACATTCATGATCACAAATTAGTCTGTTCGTTTCTTTAAAAAAAAAAAAAAAGATAAGCGAAAGAAGGTAGCCAAATAAAGAAGACTGTTATGGTTTTGATTGACTAGGATACATGGACTTTCAGTGAGTGGAGTTCAGTCACACTCACCGGTTTAAACAACCAACGGTAGGCCTGTATGGCTTTCCACCTCCTTTAAACTCACATTCCAAGGAAATTTGTGGCGGGTGCCACATCTGAGTGGCTGTGGAAAAAAACAGATTTTGAGACAGTGGATTACATTCATCTCCTCAGGGACAAATCTTATCATTCCACGTTTTCCTCCTCCTTCTCCTGCCTGTCTGTGTGTGTCTCTCTACTACATGTCTGTCTGCCTGTCTGTCCATCTCTCTCTCTCTCTCTCTCTCTCTCTCTCTCTCTCTCTCTCTCTCTCTCCACTTTGTCATTTCTAAACTACCACACACACACACACACACACACACACACACACACACACACACACACACACGCGTGCGCGCGCGCGCGCGCGCGCAGCAGGCACGCACACACACACACACACACACACACACACACACACACACACACACACACACACACACACACACAGACACACTACCCACACCGGCAACAATAAAATGATCTACTCCGCCATGTTCAAAGCAAACCCCTCCACTGGAAACAATCACTTTCCGAAAGCCTCTTCTGGAAACATATCACTTTCCGAAAGCCCTCTTCTGGAAACATATCACTTTCCGAAAGCCCTTCGCTGGAAACGTGTCACTTTCCGCCAGCTCGTCTCTGACTGCCAGCCAGACCCTTAAAGTGCTCTCAGTCTGTCACACTGACGTCATAAATCACTTTAAATTTCTACACACATAGACACTGATGTGTGATATATAAAACCAATGACCACTAACATCCTTCCAAGGGATTCAGACTAAACTTAGCAGCGCACGTGATAAATGCACTTCAGAGAGAGGTAAAACAGATCAATTCAGTAGCTTCCGTCTCTGGACCAAAGGCACACACACACACACACACACACACACACACACACACACACACACACACACACACACACACACACACACACACACACACACACACACACACACACACACACACACACACACACACACACACACACACACACACACACACACACACACACACTTACTTGCTAAAGCATGGGTAAATCATCATCACACCATGGCCAAATGTAACGTGCTACGACTGGCATAGTTTTATTTTAATTAAAAACCAAGAGAGAGAGACAGGTGGATGGCCGGGGAAAGATCGATGGGAAAGGCTTCAGAGAGAGAGAGAGAGAGAGAGAGAGAGAGAGAGAGAGAGAGAGAGAGAGAGAGAGAGAGAGAGAGAGACAATGACAATGACAATGACAACCTTTAATGACAACAGCTAATAGCCCTATGTCATGGGGTAGAAACACAGTCTCAAATACATTTTTGAGCAATTTCATAAATGGCTGTGAAGGACAAGCTAGTAAACCAAGTAAAACATTCCTTCATAATAGAGTGAACAAGCAAACATAATAAAATAGGAAAATAGGAACACAAGCTCACTGTCCTCAATCTAGGTCAAGTTAGAGAACTCTTGAGCAGCAAAAATCATATCAATTCACAAATTAAAGTCCATAAGGGGTTACTGAAAAGACCCGTAAGTAATACTTGCACGAAAAGTATTGTTTTCAGACTGAAAGTTTATATTGTCTGATTTTGTAGGATTCAGCGATAAACATAGCTAAAGATCTTATGTGGTCCTCGTTGTCAAGAGATAAAAATCTCACTTACTCTCTGTCTGTTCGCAACAGTCGTCTGAAAAATTTTACACTTTTTGCGGACATCGTCATAAGCTTTGCATTTGAACAAAAAATGGTATTCATCTTCAATAGCATTCATTGTGCAGACTTTGCATACA
>JADBJO010016984.1:5000-15000 GCA_016801955.1 Conus betulinus | reverse complement strand
AAGTCATTACTATAATGACTGTTAGCCGGCACTTGTTTTCCCCCACTTCTTAATTGTTCAGCATTATATGTTTGGTCAATCAGTGGGAGATTGCATCTCTTAGGAGATCCAAGTAAAGGTTGTTCTGCACAATTCTTAGCCGCTGACATGCTTGGGTTATTGAACAGCAGAGCTGACCACTCAGACTGTTCCATATCTTTTGATCTCCCTTGCATCCTTGAATGGATCCTCAAGCATAGGCTCAAAGATTGTACCTTGCATTTTATACTGTTTGCGTATTGCTTTTTAGTTTTTTCAGCAACTTTTTCACCTCTCCGCACTTTGTTTTTATTCCATTTACTACCCTTCGCTGGCTGCTTTGGGGGTGCTGTTGGATTCTTTTTGAACCCTTGGTGGTGAGAACACCACAGAATTATGGACTGTGGTGTGTCTCTATTTGACACCAGGCGCACAAAATGCTACCAACCTCATCTTCCGGAGTCCGATCCAGCAAACGAAAGGTTTAGAAAAACGGTTAATTAAAACAGAAAGGATTAATACAGATTTTAGGAACAGATAATTAAAACAGAAAGGTTTAGTAACAGATAATTAAAACAGATCGGCTTTTGTGAGCAAACGAAAGATTTAGGAACAGGTCGGTTTTTCACAGAGATTACAATGGTTTTCTCGGATAGCTAGTGAAAACTTTCTTATTATTTTTTTTTTTAAATGTAGAAATTCGCATCTTTGCCAAGTCATTACTACAATGACAGAAGAATTGTTAGCCGACGCTTGTTTTCTTATTTTTATTTGTTTATATCTATATAGAGAGAGAAAAAGAGAGGCGCGCTCTCAGATGGCACCTGCTACGTTCTTTGAACACAACTATACAAAGGTAAGCGCGCCAACACGCAACTCAGTAAGTTGCATGCATTTTAAACCCTATTAAGCGAAGTGAAAATGGGAACAATTTTTTTTTAAAAGATATGAAACGCCGGTAAACAAGAAACATGGTCAGGAGATCTGACAGAGTGAGATGTCTGAAGACCAAAGTATGTGGGGCTTGGGCACGTCTTTCCTTACATAACCGTTAGCAGATCTGAATGGGTTCTCCACTCGTTCAAACTGACATCCAATGGTAATGTGTCTGTGGTGGCACGTTCAATTGGGCGGGGGAAAAAAAACACGCCATTGAGATGGTGGATTCCCCGTCCCCACTTCGTTGATCGATCTCTTCATTCTTTTCCTTACCCCCACTCATTTGTGTTTGTCTGTCTATGTCGGTCTGAATGACTGGTTGTCCTGCTTGAATGTCTGTTTCTCTCTCCGTCTCTCTCTCTCTCTCCCCCATTATTTTTGACTTGCACTTTTATTATTTCTTCTTCTTTCTCTTCTGAATACCACTCATCGCACATGCATTTCAATGGAAGCAAAGACACATACACACATGTGGGCGCAAACACGCACATACGTGCGCGCGCGCGAGCACACACACACACACACACACACACGCGTGAATGAACACATTCATGCCCGCACACATTCACTGTTGGACATTTGTAACACAATGTTTGCATCAACAATGTCCAGTTAAATTTTACCATTCATTGGAATACACAGACTTCAACATAAGTTACGGACCACACCGCAGAATGCCTTAGGTGCTTTCAATATCAAATAAAGGTAAGTAATTGCCAAGGTTTTCTGAACGCGACAGTCGTCAGGCCTTCTCAATAAATACTGCCAAGCATGCAACAGCTGCACCGACTCCCCTTGAGCGTGCAGAAAAGTGCTCTTGTTTGGCAAAACAAGCTGTTTGTCAGCAATCCGTGCACACTGACTCGAACTGTCTACAGGTGAAAATCCTGATGCACATGACAGCATGAAGGTATGGGAGTGCGTTGTGCTCACCACAATGGCCATAAAAGCCGTCGAATACCCGTTCTGAAGCACAAACACCAACATGCCAGCGAGACGAAAGTTGAGAAAAATTTCGATCGTGCCCGAGCTATTGCCTAGCTGCAGGACGGAGTAGGCGTCCGAGAGGTGGCCAGAAGGCTGCAAGTGTCACACTCGGTCATCATCCGTCTGAGACGGCGCCATCAAACCACAGGCACCGTCCAGGAACGGCCCACGCCCAGGGCGTCCCAAGAAACCACACAAACGTGAGGACCGGGTACCTCTGCAGACAGGCCCTTCGGGAGAGGAGGACAACCACCGCCAGTGCCTTGAGTCAGCAACTGCGTGCTTCCACAAACACAGCAGTAAGCGGGCAGACCACTCGGCGTCGCCTACATGCCGCCGCCTTGCGTTCCAGGCGTCCGGTGAAGAAGCCCATGCTGACTGCAGGTCACAGGGCACGCCGACTTGCTTGGTGCCAGGACCATTTGAGAGGTGGACTCGTTGGGCAGCGCTACCTGCAGGAGATCTTACAGCCTCTGGTCACAGTGACCCTCCAGCAGATCGGACCCCAAGCTGTCCTCCAGGATGACAACGCCACACCACACCGCTGCAGGGCTGTCAACACTTTCATTCAGGAAGCTGGGATCACCAGGATGGCATGGCCTGCGAACAGTCCAGATCTCAATCCAATCGAGAACATCTGGGGAGAACTTGGCCGGCGAGTCCATGCAAACCGCCCACGTCCAGCTAATCGGGAACAGCTGCTGCACGTCCGGCGACAGGAGTGGGAAAAAACATCCCCCAGGCCGTCATCGCAAACACCATCAACTCCATGAGGCAGCGCTGTCTCGATTGTGTTGCTGTGCGGGGTGGACACATCCGTTTTGAACAGATTAAAGAAACATGTTTGTGGATTTTCTTTTCCCAGGGTGGGTCTCTTTACATTGCTTTATCATTGCAAAAACATTACGCAATCAAATGAAATTGCTTTAATTTGATTCACAAGGGTTGCAATTAAATATCTGTACACATGAAACATTTTGTGGTTTCGCGCGTGTTGCATTTTGTCAGATAGATTGCAAGTGGTCCTTAACTTACGTTGAAGTCTGTATTAAACTGCGTGATGCAATTTTGAAAGTTTCAATAAATTTACCAATTCTTATCGAAGCTCGTTAACCTACAAACAAAACAAAAAAGAGAAAAAAAAAAAAGAAAAGAAAAAAAAAACACAAAGTCAGAATACAGACATATAAATCGTTGATCTGCAAAAGAAAATTTACAAAGTGAGAATACTGACATGTTATATATGTATTGTTCTTACTCTTTTACGTATATTAGAAATATAAGGACACTCTATGATAAAATACAGCTTATCACTACGCTTGGAATTTCATTTTTATTTGCCCTTTTCAAATGATAAACCGTGATTTTCTACATCTGAATTTGGAAAACAAAGCTAACAACATATTGCTTGGCGTACTTTTCTCTCTGGAACTTTTGTTAAAATGAAGTACAACTCATCACTGCTCGTGGATTCCATTTACTTGCCCTCTTTCAATTTATAAAACAGTGGTTTTTTTACATCTGAAGTTGAATGACAAAGCTAACAACATGTTTTGTCTCTTGAACTTATTTTTCTCGTGCTTAAGAAGGATGCATTTATTACTGTTTTTAAAAGCGTCCATCTGTATCTTTTTCAGCACCAACTTTGAAGAGCTAGCAACATTCTGACACAAGGAGGTTTTGTTTTGAAATGTCTGTGACTCCCAAACAAAATGAAATCCTGTATCAGCTAAGAGTTGGTGGAAAATTGCTCTTTTATCCAATCAAAACAACACTTTTATATAGAATCTCTCTCTCTCTCTCTCTTCTCTCTCTCTCTCTCTATCCTCTCTCCCTCGTCGCTCTCTCTCTCTCCTCTCTCTACTGGCAATCCTCTCTCTCCTCCTCACCTTCTCTCTCCCACGCGTCTCTCTCTCGCTCTCTCACACATACACACACACACACACACACACACACACACACACACACACACATACACACACACACATTCATATCCACTCAAGGAACAATAAAAAAAACGTCTGCCAACAATGTCCAGCACAAACCCTTCATGACAAAACATCTTCCCTTCCACCAGCTCCTGTCTGACTGCCAGCCAAGCTCCTTCAGTGCTCACAGCCTGCCACACTGACGTCAAACATCACGTCAGCATTCTGAACAAAGTCACTGCAGCTGGATGGGAAATCCATGACCACCAAAACCTTTTATGGGCAGTCAGATCCTCGTTTGGGTGGCGCACGTGAGGAATGGAGACGTGGAGAATGGATGTCACAAACAAGTTTCAATGGGTCTGCCGCTGGATCGATAAGAGAAGAAAAGATCCAAGCGCCTAATGCCCCTGCGGATAATTCGTTGTGCATGTGGGGACGGCAATGACACCCCTGCCCAAATAAGCACTCGTTTCTGAGTGTGTTTGTTGTGTTTTTTACTCCAGTCAGAGAGAGAGCGAGAGAGAGCTGTGAACATCTGCGTTTATAAAGCATTGGTCCAGCAGAAAAAAAGTGGGATTGCTAACTGGTCAAAACCACAGAAAGTCCAGGATTTGTGTTGTGTGTGTGTGTTCCATGTGTTTCTGTGTGTGGTGTGTGTGTGTGTTTTATTTTCAAACGTCCGAAACGTTTTAACAGTAGACTACAAAACAATGAAAGAACTCTCAAAAAGAGACTGAGAAAAGTAGAAAGAAAAACCCACCGTAGACAGTTTTTGCCAGGTTAGGCCATTATGGCTAGGTTGGTGAAATGTGTCAACTGGATACGCTCAACGACTCAGTTCGAAAAGAGGTAAATAACATTCTACCATGTCTTGCAATGATCACATGATCAGTGTGCCACGTAGAGATTCTCTGAACGCCCCAGCAACAGAGCAGATGCTGGAGCAATGTGCACATTTTCGTTCCCATGACCACCACAAAGGGGTGTTTGTGGACTTTTCATGTCTTTCTTTCCCGATTTTGTTGTCTTTTCCTTTTTTCTTTTCATGTTTTATACCTTTTTGTCTTTTTTTTTCTTTTCTTTTTTTTTGTTTAGTCCTTTTCACTTTTTCTTTCTTACGTTGTTTCTTTATTTCTTTACTCCTTTCTATCTTTCCTTCTGTCTTTCTTCCGTCTTCTTTGTTATTTATTTATCTATTATTATTTATTGATGATTTTGTACTCCCAGTTCTTATACCAACAGGGAACGAAGAACGAAGAAAGGCTGTCTGTCGTGTGTCTATCTGTCTGTCCGTGTTCAAAATGTGTTCCGCTCGCTCCAGACAAAACTTCAGGGCCGATCTTTCTGAAAATGTGTAGGTATGTCCATATAGGTCACGGATGATGCTCGGTTTTTTTTTTTTTTTTTTTTTTTTTTAATTTTTTAAACAGAATAGCTGTTACGAACGACCTATAAACAGCCCCAAACGGTTTTTTTCTTTATGGAATATCTCGAAAAAATGATCACGCAAACAAAAATGACGTCAAAGCGTCTTTGGGTCATAAGCCGAAGTGAGGGAATACATTATGACGCACGTTTGATTGTGACGTAGTATTCAAGATAAACTGGGAGTACGTTTATATGCTTTGCATCTCGTCTTTTCTTTTTCAAGCGGTTGGATCTGTCTGATTTGTTTCCTTGCATTATTTTTTTTCGTTCTCTATCTCTTCGATTTTTCAGTTACGGTTTTTGTTTTTCATGTTTGTCTTTCTTTCAGACAGCCTTTAAATAATTATTCATTCACGTCTTCATCCATCCTTTTTCCTTTTTTTTTTTTTTTCTATCTTTTTTTCTTTCTTCCCTGTCTTTTTACTTTCTTTTATCTACTTCCACCCTGCTTTCGCTTTTCCTTTTTTTATTCTCCCTTTTAGTGGTGCCTTCTGTGGGGTGTTCGCCCACCTGGCCCTTCAGGGATGAAACGGATGATTTTCAATAACATTGATGACACCACGCAATCTGTGTGGTCCCTCGTTTGAATTGGAAAAACTGGTCCTAGGGACAGAAGGAATGGAAGGAAGGGAAAAAGAAAGGGAAGAAATGGGAAAAGGACGAGACGGGAGGGAGGAGAGGGGGTAGTTGGGAGGAAGGTGTGTGAGAAGAAATGGGAAGAAGGAGACTGGACTCAGAAAAAGAAAATCAGAGGAAAAGTGACTGGCTTGTGTGTGTGTGTGTGTGTGTGTGCCGTTTGCGCGCGCGCGCGGCGGTGTTTTGTGTTGGTGTAGGTGTGTATGTGTTCTGTTTGTGTGGTGTGTGTGTGTGGGTGTGTGTGTGTGTGTGTGCGTGCGTGTGCGTGCGTGAGTGCATGTGTGCGTGCATGTGTGTGTGTGTGTGTGTGTGTGGGTGTGTGTGGGTGTGTGGGTTGTGTGTGGTACGTGCGTGCGTGGCGTGTGTGTGTATGTGTGTCTGTTGTGTGTGTGTGTGTATGTATAGTCTGTCTGTGCTGGGCGTGTGTGGTGTTGTAAAACAATATGATCACTAGTTTGGACTATATTCAGCTATATTCATCACCACCTCTTGACGTAGTTAACAAGATGGATATACCTCCTGTGTCAAGCAAAAGAAGGAGCAGACAGTCAAAGACTGTACAGAGGTGTGTGAATGACGGAAGGTCTTTTGAAAAGTTGGGCTGAAAAAAATGTCCGTCCGTCATTTGTTGTTTGTTTTGTTTGTTTGTTTGTTGTTTGTTGTTTGCCTGTTTGTTTGTTTGTTTCTTTGTTTGTTTGTTTGTTTGTAACTTCGAATCTTTACCATTGAAATGTTGTGTGAAAAAAGTTATGGACACACACTGAAAGCTTCACATTCGCTTTTTCTTCTAGAAATATTTCAATCTTTGATTTATCCACGCTTCCCTAATCTCTGTCTGCGTCTGTCTGTCCAACACATATTCTGTCTGTCCGTCTGTCTCTCTGTTTGTCTATCTCTCTGTCTATCACTTTCTCTTCTCTCTCTCTACTCGCTCTCTCTATCTCTCTCTCTCTCTCTCTCTCTCTCTCTCTCTCTCCACGGACACACACACACAAAACACAGACGTGCATGAATTCTCTCTCTCTCTCTTCTCTCTCTCTCTCTCTCTCTCTCTCTCTCTCAATCCGCACACACACACAACCACACACACACACAACCACACACACACACACCACACACATTTTGATGATCACACACACCACGCACATACACACATGCACACACATATACAGACACGCACGCATACACGCACGCGAGCCTGCACACACACACACCACACACACACACACACACACACACACAAACATACACACACATACACACACACCTCACTCTCACTCTCTCTCTCTCTCTCTCTCTCTCTCTCTCTCTCTCTCTCTCACACACACACACAACACACACACACACACACACACACACACACACCACACACACACCACACACACACATTAGAAACTCACGTGCTTGTGTACCTAGAAGGAAAGAAACATGTGTTATGAACAAGTAACCAAAAAGAGGAAGAAAAACAAAAGTGCAACAAGGAAGATGGTCAGGAGATGTGATAGAGTGAGATGTCTGGAGAGAACAATGCGTATGAACAAGGTCAAGTAACCAAAAAGAGCAAGAAACAAAATGCAACAAGGAAGATGGTCAGGAGATGTGATAGAGTGAGATGTCTGGAGAAGAAACCAATGGAGGGAAGGGGGGGGGGGGGGGGGGGGGGGGGGGGGGGGGCAAACATTCTTTCCTTATATAACCGTTAGAGATCTGAATGGTTTTTTTACACTCGTTCAAACTGACATCCAATGGTAATGTGTCTGTGGTGACACATTCAAGTGGGCGGAGAAAAAAAAAATAAGCCAATTGGGATGGTGTGGGGATCCTGGCCGTCCCCTTTTGTGATCGATCGATCATCACCATTCAATTCAAACTCCGAGTTGTCTCTGTCTATGTTTCTGTCTATGTCTCTGTTTCTGTCTCTTCTGTCGGTCCGTCTCTGTTGGTCTATCTCTATGCTCTCTCTCCGCTTCTCTAGATCTCTATATATCTATCTATCTCTCTCTATCTTGTTGTGGGATATTTCTAATTCGTTTCGTCCCGTTTTCTTCTCCTCCTAATCCTGCAAGACATACCATCCTTCTCTCCTCCTCCTGCTCTCATTTTTTAGAATCCTCTTTTTCTTCTTTTTCATTATCATATAAGCAGCACCATCATCATATCATCTCATCATCATCATCATCATCATCATGATTTTCTTCTTCTTCTTCTTCGGCTTCTCATCTTCTTCTTCTTCTTCTTCTTCTGCTGCTGCTGCTGCTGATGCTGCTGAGTGCTGGTGCTGCTGCTGATGCTGCTGCTGCTGGTGCTGCTGCTGCTGCTGCCCTCTTCATCTTTCCCTTGTTCTGTTATTCTCTTTTATTCCCTCTCTTTTAAAAATAACACATGGCCATATCACACATGTTTCCGACTATTTACAAGTACGAAAATGTGGTACGCTAATTTTCAGGTTTAGTGAATGATAAAAACTCGTTTGTCTGCAGAAAAATAATTACAAAACGAGAATACAAACGTGAACATATTTATGTATTGCCTTTCAAACATTTACGTATATCAGTAAAAAAAGAGACACAATTCGTGATTAAAGTCATCACTAACAATATCTATGTTCCACATTCCAGGCATGTACAATCTGCTCTTGGGATACAATCTGCGCTTCCATTTGCTCGCCTGTTTCGATCGGTATACAGTAATTATTACATGTAGGTGTGAATGACAAACATTTTTTCAACATTTCTGCAGCTCCCAAAACTAATTGAAATCTTGTATCAACAAATGTTTGGTGAATACCACTCACTCAGTTCAGCCAGTACAAACGCTTTGGTATACAAATCTCTCTCTCTCTCTCTCTCTCTCTATCTTCTCTCTCTCTCTCTCTCTCTATTCTCTCTCTATCTCTCTCTCTCTCTCTCCTCACACACCACACACACACACACACACACACACACACACACACACACACTCATACACATATACACAAACACACACAGAGTTGTGCATGCACAAACAAGGCAGCACATAAACACACACAACACACACACACACACACACACACACACACACACACACACAACACACACAGAGTTGTGCATGCACAAACAAGGCAGCACATAAACACACACACACACACACAAACACCACACACACACACACACACACACACACACACACACATACACACCACACAACACACACACACACACAACACACACACACACACACCACACACACACACACACACACACACACACACACACGTGTGCACACACCATATCTACTCAAGGAACAATTAGAAAGGAACCCAACCACCACAATGTCCAGCACAAACCCTTCATGACAACCATCTTCCCTTCCACCAGCTCCCTGTCTGACTGCCAGCCAAGCTCCTTCAGTGCTCACGCCTGCCACACTGACGTCACAATCACGTCATCATCCTGAACAAAGTCACTGCAGCTGGATGGGAAATCCATGACCACCAACACCTTTTATGGGCAGTCAGATCTCGTTTGGGTGGCGCACGTGATGAATGGAGACGTGGAGAATGGATGTCACAAACAAGTTCAATGGCGTCTGCCGCTGGATCGATAAGAGAAGAAAAGATCCAAGCGCCTAATGCCTGGATAATTCGTTGTGCATGTGGGGACGGCAATGACACCCTCCCAAATCAAGCACTCATTCTGAGGGTTTTTTTCCTGCTAGAATCCAGAGAGAGAGAGAAGGAGAGAGAGAGGAGAGAGGAGAGAGGAGGAGAGAGAGTCGAGAGGAGAGAGAGAGGAGAGAGAGAGAGAGAGAGAGAGATTATATACCAACGCGTTGCATGGCTGTGAATTGAAGTGCATTGGTCTAGGAGAAAGAAAAGAAAGAAAGGATTGCTAACCCGTCTCAAAAACCCGAGAAAGCCCTTTCTTTTCTTTTCAATTCCTAAATGTTTTACAATACGCTTTATTCATAAACGTTTAACTGACAAATGTTAATTAGTGTGTCAGCACGTATTTGAGAGAAAAAAAAAAAAGGAGAAAACTGTCGAGAAAAAAAAAAAAGCACAAAGAATCACCAGACAAAAC
>JADBJO010016983.1:35000-38991 GCA_016801955.1 Conus betulinus | reverse complement strand
GGGACGTATGCCCTGCAGCAATGTGGGGTCATTTCCTACACGGGTGCCATGACAGACACAGTGTTGTTGTTGGAAGTATTGATGAAGGAACTTCTGCAGACGAAGGGGAATGCTTGGTACTGCTGATCTCCTTTTGAAGCATCTCGGTGAATGCGGTGTACTCGTAATGTTCATGTTTCCATAAGCCACCAGATGTAGACATGGTTGACAGGGTGTTTGAAGCGTCATGTCTGATAGCTGCTGCACGCATACACATGACAGGAGGTCAGACACTAGCAGGGTCTCTTGTGTGGACCAGAAAACCTGGGAAAAAATCTCTGAACAACAACAGGCTCCCACCGTGTCAGGCACAGAAAACAGTGTTCTGTACTCTTTTTCTTCCAGCCGTCTCCAAAGAGGGGGCAGTGTGTCACCACAGCAGATCAAAATGGTGTCTATTTGATCTGGAATGACTGACAGAGACTGCTTACCTGCTTTGTGTTCTCTTCACTTACACAACCACACTGTTAACCTTCTCATCGATGACCAGAATGTCAAATCCAAATCAAGGAAGGCGACTCTTCCTAAAGATTGACCTGCATGATCTACTTGTGATGGGTGTGTCACAGCGAACCATTTTGGATGAGCTCAGTTTTTTCACTTTTGTGTCTAGGAGATTTTTTTTTTTCTTTTTTTTTTCTATCTGTTCATTCAAGTGATGATGAAGTCTAAGAAATACCACATTGGCTGTTGCTTCTCCTCACTTTTCAGCAAGAGTTGCAGAGAATGCATTCATCCTACAACACACCATTCTTTGAAGAAAAAGAGATCAGAGAAGCTAGCATAGTGTGGTATGGTGGTTCTACCCCAATGAAATCAGCAAGGTTTGGCCTGTGGTAGGTACGTAAGAGCTGGAGGATCTTTTGCATTTGTTTCATTAACTCAGGCTCGTAGCCACGAGACGCTCTTTCTAGTCGTAGCCACTAGACCCTCTTCTAAATTCTCTTATCTTAGTTATTAATTCGTTTATCCATCAGGTTAAAATCATGCGTAGTAATGGTCTCAAAACTTAGCGGATGTGGTGTAGCATAATATATGGACTTAATTCCATTTATCCATCAGGTTAAAATCATGCGTAGTGTGGTCTCAAAACTTAGCGGATGTGGTGGAGCATAATATATGGTCTAGTCCACACGCAGTGAGGCCTCCTTGATGAAACTGAAACTGAAACTTTCATTACTTTCTTGCATTTCCCTTACGTCGTATATTCATTTATGGAATATTTTCAGCAATACTGTTTTAACTGGTAATATTTAGCAACTATGCTTGCCTGTAGTGGTTTTGACTTGGGAGAATTTCATTTTTCCTTTCTTCTTATTCTATATTTCAGTAATAGTAAGATTGTTTTAAACTTTTCTGAAATAGTGTGTGTGCGTATGTGTGTGTGTGTGGGTGTGTGTGTGCCTGCGTGTGTATGGGTGTGGGGTGTGTGTGTGTGTGTGTTCTTACTTTAAGTTAGACTGAGTTTGCCCAGTATGGCTTATACAACAGTAGTATAGTGCTTATCTGTCAGTTTTGTCTGTGGGCAGTTTTGTGAGATGAGTCGTCTCAGTGACCCTGAGGTATTCACCTGCAGCAGTATTGGTGGTCGTCTTGAAGGAGCAGCGCAAATCCTGAATGAGAGCCATGTTTTTCCCTGATGTCATCGCAGTCATCCTTCATCAACTTTGAGAGAAAATTATTAATAAAAAAGATGTAACTGCATAGTGCATGGTTAACGAACATGTCAGGTAAAGTCCTGCAACTTGTGCTTAAACATGTACAGATCTAGTTCACAACAGATATTCAGAGATTAGAAGAAAATGTGATACAAGAATATTGGGGTTTTTTTCATGCCTTCAGGGCATAGAGCTCTCAGACCAGTTTATTCTAAATCTGTGATGTTTTGCATGAAGGATGTGAACATTTTGATGCGTTAAAGTTATCATGAACATCCTGAAACATGTCAGGAGCTGGAACTGAGGTATGGGAGCGCAATAAATTTCTGTGTTTGCAACATTGGTCAACGAGGCAGCCATGTACAGACTGACAGGATGTCACAGTCACTTCCCTCCCCTTCCTACCAGCCAACCTCTCTCCTAATGTTGATGATGAAGTTAGTCTGCAGAAAAGCTGCAAAACAGAAAATAATCTATTTCAAACAAAGCCAGTTGATTGAAATCTAAATGGCTGCATCTTTTTGAAATTATTGTTTGTATCCACTGTTGAGTGTTGCGATGCATGCATAACTACATTTTTAACATTTATGGTTGCAAGTTTATGCGTCGAAGATGAAATCGAGAAAAAAAAGAGAGAGAGGCAGTGAAGGAAATGTTTGTCAGGGTTACACCTAGGACAAGTTTCATGCTAGTTAATCAGTGTGGAGTCTTCTTAAGATGTAAAACCGAAATGATATATCCGGTATGATATAGAGTATCTTCCCTCCTTTCCCATCAATCATGCAATGGAACAATAACTGTCACTGTGATACGTCAGGAAATTTCAATTATTGATTCGTTCATTCCAAAGACTGACTTGAAAGTATTTATTTCCGTGTTATTATTGTGTCTGATTATCTTTGTTTCTATATCCTGTTGTTGGCCCATAATAGTTGAAGAAAACTCTCATTGTTTTACTTGCGTAAAAGAATGTCAGTACATTGAAAATTGAAGGGTGTTGCGTGGTGCATGCAAATTAGGTGAAGTGTTTTAAAGGAAGGGGTTAGGAGGATGGGGTTGCGGGTTTATGGTCATATTAGGTATGTGATTGTTACAGATTGGAAGTTGGTAGGGGAGGGCAGGGGGAGGGTTTGGGTGGTGAGTATGGGTGTGTGTGCTGAGAATTAGCTTGTCTGGGATTCTTTTCCATTTAGAAGTTAAGTTGATACCATAGTTAGACAGCATTTACTGTATAGTCGACTCTACCTGTAAACTAAAGCAACTTATTCTTGTTAAACTGTCAAGCATTCATTTACTTTTTCCGTCCGTGTAAATTATAATTTACTTTTGTTTGTGAAGTGCCTGTCAATTTCAGATGGTTGATAGGCATTTGAGGAATCTAATAGTAAGTATATCTAATGACCTGTGACCTTATATGTGATTGTTGACCTTATATCTGATCAACCTGTGCATATTTACTGCATTTTATATCTCCTTACCTTTCCAAGTTTTTTTAACTTTTTTTTTTCTTTTTTTTTTAATTTTTTTTGTTTTTTGTTTGTGAAGTGCCTGTCTTCATCCTTTCACTTTTTGTTTTTTTCAAGTTCCTGTCCCATTGCATATGTAATTGACTCTAATCATTTGGCTCCATCTATGTGTAAACCCTCCCCCCCCCCCCCTGAATAGACCTGTGACCTTATATTCTGATAACCTTGACTATCTGCACTCTTTCTCCCCCCCCCCGGCCGTCCAACCTTGTGACCCCCCCCTTATACCTGTGACGTAATGCTCCTCACGATCAAAATGCTTCTACCTTTCCTCTTTGTTCCGTCCAGACGGAAAGATCAAAATGCTTTGCGACAGCAATGTTATTAATAACTTTTTCCCTCAATCCCTTTTTCCTCTCTTTTTTTTTGTTTTATGTTTTTTTTTTTTTTTTTTGTTTTTTTTGTTTTGATATGTCTGATTCCTCCTCGCTTCTCATCTCCTTCTTCTTTTTTTTCTCCTTCCTTCTTTTTCCTTCCTCCTTCACCTCTTCTGCGCTCCTTCTTTCCCCCCCCCCCCCCCCCCCCCCCCCCCCCCCCCCCATGCCACCCCCCCCTGTTGTCTTTACATATTTCCAACCTGTCTCACACATGTTCTTAGAATTGACACTATTTATTGAATGAGTACGTAATGTATGAACATTGGTTGACTTTTTTATTTGACACTGTAGAATTAAAGCATGAGTGGAAAGGAACTCACTTTGCAGGCCACCTTGGCCCATACAAACTAAGAGAAATGACTAGTCGTATAAATATTATACTACACATGTG
>JADBJO010016983.1:27500-30000 GCA_016801955.1 Conus betulinus | reverse complement strand
TTCACGTTGTGTCAGCACCGTGCTTTCTGTTTCTTTCTCTATGATCATTGTTGTTTGTTTCACGCTGCTTTCTGTTTCTTTTCTCTATGACCATTGTTGTTGTTTCACGCTGTGTCAGCTCCATACTGTCTTCGTCTTTCTTTATTGTCTTGTTGTCAGCACCATGCTGTCTTCCTCTGTCTTCACGTTCAGTACCTTTTACTCCAGTTTAAAAGAGAACAACGTTGAGAGAGAGAGAGAGAGAGAGAGAGAGAGAGAGAGAGGACGAGAGAGAGAGAGAGAGAGAGAGAGAGAGGAGAGAGAGAGAGAGAATGAAAGGAAAACATGACATTTTTTTGAGGATAGGCCACAGCCCCTTCTGAAGGGGGATTATTCTCAAAAACCAAAGCATGGTGAGCGTAACAAACAACAATAACATAACCAAAAAAAAAAAAAAATGCATGAGGGTATAATCCGTTATACCAGCGCTTGAAGTACAATCTACTGACTGAGGTTTTTACCGCATTCTAGTAAAGCGGAAGCGGATCATACAACATCGGCGCCTTCATACGCTTATGAAGTAAACTTAACAGCTCGCCTCTTAAAATCTATATACAGATATATGCATAAATTCCTCACAATAAATTTCATTTTCATTCGCCATTGGTAGAATGACACGAAACTGACATGATTATATTCCTGCCGTAAGGTCACTGAGAACAGGGCAGAGGAACAAGAAGTGTACTTCGTCATCGTTTGCCTTTTGACATAGCGGAATAACAAACTGCTGTCATAAATAACATTATACCGTTGACAATGCACTGCTATGTCTGACACACCAAATCTGAACTTCGTCATGTAATTTTTGATATCAAGTATTAGATGATTTAAACGTTCTGTACCATGAAAACCTATCACTTTCCTGAATATTTTCATGCCAGTTTTGCCATCTGTTATCAATGAGCCTCTGACGAAATATTTGCAAAAAAGTGTTTTACATTTTCCACACCCTGGTTTAGCCATCACAAATCCAAAGCCATTTAAATATAGTATCTTACGAACACTTGACGCCCATGTGGTCTTACTACGTTAATCCAACCAAAACAACATTTTATAAGCTGTCAAGGGTAACCTGTTATCAGTCATCCGTAATATCTTCAGCCAGTAAAAACATTACACACATGAATTCATATGAATAGGGTAACGTCCGGTATCTCCATAAACTAAACTCGTTAGGTGTTTTTATATGGATTCCTAAAAACTTTTTTAACAGCATACAAATGAACCTTTTCAATATGAACAGCGGCCGCATCCAGTCCCCACAATTTCAGCACCATGGAGAGCAATGGGTTGCACCTGAGCATAAATTTTTTTTAACATTACTTAAGTGAAGTATTATTAAATTTGTACAATCGTTGCAGAATAAATAGTAATGCAATTTCTTGCTCTGCTAGTGAGATCTTTACAAGCAGCCACAAAACTGAACCGGGCAGAAAAGTAAATACCAAGAGATATTATGTATATATATGTATATATATATATATATAATATATATATATATATATATATATTATATATAACACAGTTAACAACCTCCATTTGTTCCCCGTTAAATGACCACCTCTCTCTTGCTGCAAGGTAACCTCCTTTTCTAAATACAGCAATATTGCTCTTTCTCATATTTACCTTAAGTTGGAGTCTAGATGCTGCATTACATAAATTGTTCAACTGGGTCTGAAGGCCAGCTGGGGTTTCCAACAATAAAGCTATATCATCTGCCAATAACAAAACAAAACAATTCAGCTATATCTGGAGACAGGGTTTGCGCCGTGTCTTCCGTTCTCTATATTTCTTGTGCCAATTTGTTGATAAATAAGGAAAACAAAACAGGATTACAGGCATCTCCTTGCTTCACCCCTTTTGTGCACATTATATAGTCTGTAAAATCTCCACTACATCTAACCCTCGCTTTTACACAATCATACATGCTCTTAATACACTGATGTATCTTACCCTTTATTCCATTCTTTTGAAGTATTGACCAAAGTAATTTTCTGGAGACTGAATCAAATGCCTTTTCGAAGTCAATGAAAGCTACGTATAATTTGCGATTCCATGAAAACTGTTTCTGTATAACAGCTAAAAGTGTAAACATTTGATCGGTAGTTGAATAACCTTTCTATAAACCTGCCTGCCACTCGTCAGTGCTATTATTATGTTCGACCCCCACTCTTGCAATCGAGAGTTAATTATTGAACTATATAACTTAAATACTATATCACAAAAGGATATGCCCCTGTGGTTGCCTGGATCGTTGACTTCACCTTTGTTAAATGATGGTAGTATAATCGATTCTGTCCAGTCATCAGGAAATATCCCTTTGTCAAAAAGGGCATTAACAAAATATGACAAAAAAATCAGTTACACCTGCATCATCATCAGTATCCAGAAAGGTAAGTTCATCTACTTCTTGCATGTCTTCTTCAATATCTTTTCTAGGAGTTCTTTGAAATGCCAATCA
>JADBJO010016983.1:12500-22500 GCA_016801955.1 Conus betulinus | reverse complement strand
CTACAAATTTTCAGAAAGATCGGCCATGTACTTTCTGAGATATTCCATAAAGAAGGAAAACCGTTATGGGTAAACAACACAATGGGAATCATCCGTGACCCATAATGAACATACCTACAAAATGTTCAGAAAGATCGGCCGAGTACTTTCTGAGATATTCCATACAGAAGGAAAACATTTTAGGGGCCGTTATGGCCGTTAGTAACGGTTATAACGGTAAAATAACACATGGGGCATCATCCTTGACCCGTAATGAAGATACCTACAAATTTTCAGAAAGATCGGACCAGCAGTTTTGTCAGGAGCGAGTGGAACACATTTTGACCACGGACACACACACACACACACACACACACACACACACACACACACACACACACACACACACACACACACACACACACACATACACACACGCACACACACACACACAGAGCATTTCTTCGTTCCCATTCTAAACTACTCCCTGTTCTATCAGAACTGGGAGTACAAAAAGCGTCCGGCTCTGAAAGACATTTGATGTTCCCTGTAGGCTAACTTCCAATGTGTTTCTTTATAGAGTTTTTTCGGACCAAATTTCCTTCCACTATGGAAAGTCTTCCATAAGACTGAAAGATTAATTAGTCTATTTACATACACTTGTTTTCCCTCCCTGTTATTTAGCCTGGTTATTACACACACACACACACACACACACACACACACACACACACACACACACACACACACACACACCACACACACACACACACACACACACACACACGTGAGAAAGAGTTAGAAGTGGAGCCAGACGATGACGATTTAAGACATTCGCTGATTTGGATCTTCAAGCACTTTCCTGACGAAAAGTTTTCCTTTTCTTTTCACAGAGCTGAACATTCTTTCCTCGATAATTAACAGAAACTGATATCAGGTGTTCCAGTGGATGCAGCATGTAATGGTGCTTCATCTGATTTGATCGTCAAGGTCACATAACAAAGGTCCAACCTGATGTTATCGTCACGGTCACACAGTAAAAGATCCAACCTGGTTTCAGACAAATTCGTCAATCTATGTTACAGTTAAGGACATTTAATAAAGCTTCAGTCTGACGTTATCATTGCAGACTCGTTATAAAGCTGGACATATAGCATAAAAAAAGAAATTAACATTACAGACATATAGTAAAGCTTTGATATGATTTTATTGTAATGTACATACATATCACAAAACTTCGATCAGTTAAAATTGAATTTAACTGACGTACAATCAAACTTCAATCTTATGGTATCAGTACGGACACATCATACACCTTCAATCTGATGTTATCATTACAGACATGTTACAAGCTGAATACATTGATTCCCATCAGAGCCATGTGGGATTTTTTTATGTCCCGACTGGCTCCTGTTCAGACTTGAGTATGCTACGGGCTCAGTTGGGAAGACTGGGACTACCCAGTTGAGTTCCATCCACTAAATGAATGCGTCTCTGATAGTGTTGCTCAAATTTCTGACCAACGCTGCAAACGTCAGTATCTCCCGGACCTGATTGATTCCGGAATATGTTATGAAATTAAGCGTAGAGTACAGCTCTGTCATGCAGTCTCAGAACGAAATGGAAATCCGTAACATCATCTTCATCATCCTCATTCTCTTCGATCAGTATTAAAAAAAGTCTCAAATTCTAAGGCCCTTCACGCCCTGCTCTCACAGTGACGTCATTTTCGATATCCTCACCGTGTCCACGGCCTTGGCTTGATTCCGTCGGGGTCACCGTATCGGCGAGTCCATGGGGGCTGTCGTTGGACGGACGTGGTGGCGCCCTCCGGGGGAAGAGCTCACTCACACGCCGGCTCCGCGACTGAAGAATTATTGTCGTCACCCCCGATTTAGATTAACCCCCCACTCCCAAAACATTCAGTTTTATGTGTTAGTCCCAATATGAGAATCAAACATTTAATATACACCCCCTCCTCCCTCCCTCCCCCTCTCTCTGCCTGTTTGCCTGTCTGTCTGTCCTGTCTGTCTGTCTGTCTCTCTCTCCTCTCTCTCTTCTGTCTCCCCCCCCCCCCCCCCCCCCCCAACTTTCCTTTCAGTCTCTCGCTCACTCTCTCACACTCCTTGCTTGTCTGTCTGCCTTTTTGCTTGTCTGTCTCTTTTGTCTCTCTTAAATCTCTCTCCCTCTCTCTTTGCTGTGTCTCTCTGTCTGCCTGTCTATTTGTTTTATCTATCTCAGTGTCTCTGTCTCTAGTGTCTCCCCCCCCTCCCCCCCCCCCTCTCTCTGTTTTCTTTCTTTCTTTCTCTTTCTCCCCTCTCTCTCTCTTCTCTCTCTCTCTCTCTCTCTCTCTCTCTCTCTCTCTCTCCTCTCTCTCTCTCTCCTCCTCTCTCTCTCTCTCTCTCTCTCTCTCTCCTCTCTCTCTCTCTCTCTCTCTCTCTCTCTGCATGCTTCTAGTCAGCTTTGTTTACCATTGTTAGTGTTTATCAAAGACAGATTGGATTAATAGGCTTTTATGTTAGCCTAAGATCTTTATCCTTGTCAAGTAAAGTTTTCAAGTGTCATGTGTCAAGTGTGTCTCTCTGCAGTGTGTGTGTGTGTGTGTGGGGGGGGGGGGGGGGGGGGGGGGGGGGGGGGGGGGGGGGGCAGTTCCTGGCATAAGGCCAGTTCTTCCCATAAGGCTCCCCCCTCCCCCCCCCCCCCCCTTCTATTTTTTAACTCCCCCGGAGTCAATCTGGATCAACATTTCTTTGATCGAAAGTAACTCCCCGGGAGTTAGTTTAGGCACGTGGTGGTCTCTGTGCACCTTTCCCTTCCCTTCGTGAATGTCAAAGGCAGTTTCTGTCATGGTCTTTACATTCCGCTGTTTGTTTTCTGAGTGTAAGAAGGAGATTTTGTCAGGGTCCTCCTGTCCCCCTGTGGGTTTTCTGAGTTTAAGAAGTAGTTCTTGCCATCGTCTTCCTAACCCCGTGTTTGTTTCCTGAGTGTAAGAGGCAGATTTTGTCATGGTCTTCCTAACCCCATGTTCGTTTTCTCTCTAATGTAAGTACCATGCACTTCGTTTCCTCAATATTTCTATGTTCCTGTTCGTTTTCTATTTATAAGCGTTAAGTACTTCGTTTTTTGCTTGACATTTCTATCTTCCTGGCTGCTTTTTTTTTCTCTGTAAAAGAGTCATGTAGCTCGTTTCCATAATTGTCTATCTCCCCGTTGGTTATCATGACATTATCAGTGTCATGCAGTTCGTTTTCATGATCATGTTGCCTCTTTCTCTGTTGGTTTGCTGCGTGTTGTAAGAGTCATATGGCACCTTTCACTTTCTATCGCACTCTCCAGGACACCAAGATGAAGTTCGTCCTCTTTGCTCTGCTCTTGGTGGGGACTGATCGCACTGTCCTCAGCGGGTTACTACGGCGGATATGGCGGATATTACGGAGGAGGCCACGGCGGAGGATACGGGCATCGTGGTTATGGCCCTGGCTACTCGGGCTCCAGGGGCGGCCGTCGCTTCTTCTACCATGGTGGATACTACGGGAAACACTATTGTGAGTTTGCCGTCTGTCCTTCTGCAGATGTGTCTGTCAGTCCCCTCTGTCTGTCTGTCTGTCTTGCTGCGTCTGAAACTCTCTCTCTCTCTCTCTCTCTCTCTCTCTCTCTCTCTCTCTCTCTCTCTCTCTCTCTCTCTCTCTCTCAGTGTCAGTGTGTGTGTGTGTGTGTGTGTGTGTGTGTGTGTGTGGTGCGCGCGCGCGCGCGCGTGCGAGCGCGCGCGTGCGCATGCGTGTATGTGTGTGTTTGTGTTTGTCAGTACAACCATGACAATACACTGGTTTTAGTCAGTCAGTCAGTGTGTATGTGTGTGTGTGCGTATGGATAGATAGATAGATAGAAAGAGAGAGAGAAAGAGAGAGAGAGAGAGAGAGAGAGAGAGAGAGAGAGAGAGAGAGAGAGTGCAAGTGTGGGTGAGTGTGTGTATGCGCGTGCGCATGTGTACATGCACATTTTTTTTATTACGCATGGCCAAATTTGTGAGTGTGTGTGTGTGTGTGTGTGTGTGTGTGTGTGTGTGTGTGTGTGTGTGTGTGTGTGTGTGTGTGTGTGTGTGTGTGTGTGTGGTGTGTGTGTGTGTGTGTGTGTGTGTGGTGTGTGTGTGTGTGTGTGTGCAAGTTCGCCGTAAGTGTACACCGTTACATATTAATGGTATATACATGTATTAAAAGAGACATCAGCATACGATCTAGGCGTTTGCATACAGACACAGCAACAACCACAGAGATAGTGATAGCTGTAGATATCACAGCAGTGACATTAGTAGCAGATGACTGAAGGTGAAGATGTAGTTGTTGGTGAAACGCTAGTACAGCAGCATCACCAGGAAAACAGCAACAGTGATAGTAATAGCAGCAGTTCTCACAGCAGCGGGAGTAACAGCAGCAAAAAGAGAAGTGACAGAAGATGAAGATGTAGTTCTTGGTGTAGCAACAGCTGCCATAACTGTAGGAAATCCTCAGTGGCAGCAGCAGCAGCAGCAGCAGCAGCAGCAGCAGCAGCAGCAGCAGCAGCACGGACAGCTATCAGAAGCAGCAGCAGGTGGTGTTGCAGTTGTAGTTTTGTCAGGAGAGCAGCACTTGGCACTGCTATTAATGTGGGTACGTGTCGTCATCGTTGTCGTGGAAGTAATAGTAGTGGCAGTCGTTATCCATGTTTTTGTAGTTGTCACATTTTCACACAAGTTCCAGTTCAAATGATGGGATCCCACAACACACGTAAGTCTGGCTGCATTTTGCTGATACTCACAGTGCCGAGAATGACGAGAAAGAAGACAACGAAGGTCACTTTGAGGTAATGATTGTGATAGTGCCGAGAATGACGAGAAAGAAGACAACGAAGGTCACTTTGAGGCAATGATTGTGATAGTGCCGATAATGACGAGAAAGAAGACAACGAAGGTAACTTTGAGGCAATGATTGTGATAGTGCCGATAATGACGAGAAAGAAGACAACGAAGGTAACTTTGAGGCAATGATTGTGATAGTGCCGATGATGACGAGAAAGAAGACAACGAAGGTAACTTTGAGGTAATGATTGTGATAGTGCCGATAACGACGAGAAAGAAGACAACGAAGGTAACTTTGGGGCAATGATTGTGATAGTGCCGATGATGACGAGAAAGAAGACAACGAAGGTAACTTTATAAGGCAATGATTGTGACTACAACAAAGTAATGATGATAACTATTATGCGACGATAATGAGGATGGCTGCGATAATGACACATATGGCGATGACGATGACGACGACGATGATGAGGGTGATAATGATTATGATGGTGGCGATAGCGATGATGATGACTATGATCTGTGTCCCACTGATGTTTCAGACTAGAGGTCAAGTGGCCGGAGGGTTGGAGACCCATGAAGAAGTGGACTGCGCTGACTGTTCTCTCTGTCACCTGTGACATGTTGCTCACAGCAAACCGGGTCACTTTATCACAAATATAACACTGCTGGATAGCAAACCCTGTATTCTGTGCTGTGCAGGACTGAATGGTTGAATGAATGTTTGACTGGAATTTGTCAGTTGATCGGCTGATCGATCTAGTGAGTGACCAATAACTTGATTGATTGATGAAGTGACTGATCGATAGATCGATCGATTGGTTAGAGGACTGGTCCACTGGCTCACTGTTTTCATGTTGGATGATCTGTCAGGCTTTCCTCTTTCCCCTCCTCACACAGATACAGACACACAGACACATAAACATGCAGGCAGGCACGCACGCACGCGCGCACACACACACACACACACACACACACACACACACACACACACACACACACACATCAAGACTCATAAAGACAGAAAGACAGACATCTACACACACACACACACACACACACACACACACACACACACACACACACACACACACACACTTTCTTTCATTCACACATATACAGAAAGACGGTCACGCGCGTATACGCGCTCGCACGCACGCACACACACACACACACACACACACACACACACACACACACACACACACACACACACACACACACACACACACGCACGCACGCACGCACACACACACTTCATAAACTTGTAAATGAACACAGAGACAACCACACGCGTACATATAGACCTATACACACAAGCATAAAAGTACGTAGCACATAATCTTATGCGCGCGCGCGCGCGCACACACACACACACACACACACACACACACACACACACACACACACACACATACACACCCACACACACACACACACACACGTACGCACGCACGCAAGCATGCACGCACGCAAAGCACCCTCGCACGCGCGCGCGCACGCACACACGCACGCACATACACACCAGGATGGAACTTCTAAAAATTTCTGGAAGAATCAGACACCTCAGGAGGCTGTTCAGGCCAGGAATAACGATACATGGGCTGCGACTTGGTTAATGGTGAGGAAAGGATCTAGTCAAAGGACAAGAGTTGCAAGTCACAAGGAAACGTGGATACCAAAAATGAAAGCAGCTAGAGCCATAATGCTAAAAGGACACTACTGGTCAGATTTCTGTTTGAATGAAGTATCTGACCATAACGATTTCAATTAAAAAAAAAAAAAAAAGTATAGTCACAATGAAAAGAAATAAGGTAAAGTAAGATAATCTTGCTTATAGCCCAGCCGACCACAAAGGGCCATATCAGGGCTGTCATCACATTAAAATCAAAACTTACAAGTCATCAAAAAAAAAAAAAAAAAAAAATCACGCATTTCTTTAAAATGCACCTTCTAAAAACGCACCAGAAACTTCGTTAAAAAAAAATCTTTCATCCGTAAAATCTTAGATCAGATGTAAAATGTTAATCTCTTTTTAGAAACTCAAAGATCACGTCAGGTGGGACATCTCTGAACAAACTGTTTTCATGGATTCTGCTATAAAGTGTTTACGTCTCACATCGTACAAGTCCCAACATTCTGAAAGAATACATCTCACTGTGAGTGGTACAAGACATGGAATGCACCACGGAGCTTCTTCACCTTTTAAAAGATAAGAATGGGTGTCAAACGAGTGGCCTGTATACAAACGGCACAAGACTGTTTCGTCTTTACGGCCGCCACGGGAACATGGTAAAAACTCTTTGTCTGGATGGATTTCACATAGCTTGTTATCCGTCTGCAAGTTCCATTCCTCTTGCCAGAGGTGTTTGACATACGCTTGTGTATTGGGTTTGAGATTAGTGTGAGGAATAGGCAACCTGCTCCATTATTCTTTGTGGCAATCTTGGCAAGTCGATGAACCACCTCGTTACCTCGAATGCCCACATGGCTGGGAACCCAAGCAAAAACTATGAAACAGTATCAATCTGTTTTTCAAAGAGGTGTACAGTTCGAAAACTTTCAGCAGCTGAGGGTGCTTGAGATAACAGCCGGCAATGGCCTCCAAAGCAGAAAGGGAGTCTGAGAAAATAAGGAAACCTTTATGTTTCGATTTGCAGATCATCTGAAGAGCCAGGACCAAGGCTGTCAACTCAGCAGTGTAGATGGAGCTGTCTGTTGGAATGTGTTTGGTACATCTCTGAGGGGGATCTGCTGCACATAAAACACAGCAGAGGCAACTCCCTCCTCAGATTTAGAACCGTCTATTAAAACTCTTTTGTGGGATGGAAACTTAGAACACAGTTCAGCAAAAAGAGGCTCGTACGCCAAGGAATAGTGGAATCTTTCAGGTACGAGGTCAAATCAAAGGGATCTCTGGAGTGAAGAAAGTCCATGGTGGGTCATCAGGAAACTTGGAAAAATTACAAACTACTCCCAGGAGTATTAAGATGTAAGGCTATCTTATACAATAAAGAATTAAAAAAAAAAACAAAAAAAAAAAAAAAAAACAAGCGATGTCCTTATGAAAAGATAAAGTAATCTTTTTCTCTGTATTTCAAAACATGCAATGTGGACATTTTGTCAGATAAACACAAGTCATTTAGATGAGAAAAAGAAAACTCTGACAAGTAAAGTAACCCTGTCCGATGTAATGACAGTACCATGAATTCAACAGTAACTCTAGAGGATTCAAGAATACTATTCATTTGTTATGAAAAATGTGTCTGTTTGTCATGGGTGGAATTGTATACTGCATGTCATACCATCTGCAAACTGGATGCAAATTACATATACATATCTATATTTATCTGTATCTATCTATCTATTTATATATATATATCTATCTCTCTCTCTCTCTCTCTCTCTCTCTCTCTCTCTCTCTCTCTCTCTCATATATATATATATATATATATATATATATATATATATATATATATATATAACTCTCTATCTCTTACTCTCTCTCTCTCCCAGATATATATATATATATATATATATATATATATATATATATATATATATATATATATATATAGAGAGAGAGAGAGAGAGAGAGAGAGAGAGAGAAGATCCAAGTAAGGGTTGTTCTTCACAATTCTTAGCTGCTGACAATGCCTGGGTTATAGAACAGCAGAGCTGACCACTCACACTGTTCCATATCTTTTGATCTCCCTTGCATCCTTAAATGGATCCCTCAAGCATCGGCTCAAAGATTGTCCCCTACATTTTATATTGTTTGCATAATTTTTAGTTTTTTCAGCAACTTTTTGCCTCTCCATACTTTCGTTTTCTATTATTTACTAACTTTCGCTGGCTGCTTTGGGGGTGCTGTTGGATTCTTTTTTGAACCCTTGGTGGTGAGAACACCACAGAATTATGGACTGTGGTGTGTTTCTATTTGACGCCAAGAGTACAGACACAATCAATCAGCCGTGTCTCCTTGATGAGTCCAATCCAGTGGACGAAAGGCCTCAGAGCAGGCGATGCATATACACCTGTCTTCCAGAGAGATTACGATGGTTCCCTCATCCACCTAGTGAAGAGTTTTCATGTTAATAATATATATTTTCTCATGTTCTTAATCTTCAATTTTGTTTTAATTTCAGATTTTTTTCCAAGTCATTACTATAATGATGGAAGAATTTTTAACCTGCACTTGTTTTCCCTCCACTACTTAATTGTTCAGATATATATATATTTTACAAAAGAAGGAAAAGAACAAGAAGTTTCGTTTATAACCCAAATTTTGTGGCACAAGGCCTTCCTCTGAGGAGTTTATTGCGACTGAATGATCAAAACCTCTCTCACACACATGTTCACTCTGTTCATATATATAATATTACTAAAACGCCTGATAGTGTTTTAAAAGAACTCAACCCCCTTGGGGAGCAACATATATTTAAAAACCAGGTGATTAAAAGAGGTTCTTTCTTATATAGCTTGTAGGGCCCTGCTTGCACGTGCGGATTGGCTGCACGTGTTTTCTGTGTTTCAGGTAAATGTTCAGGGTGCGTTTTTTCGACAACGATTTCCATTTTGTGCCTGCAGTTGTTTACTATTTCAGTTTTGGTATTTAGAGTTGCTAAGTGTGGTTTACATAGTATTAACCATTTTTCAGTTAGGCATAGGTTGCATCTTTTTGAAATATTATTGTATGGTGATGCTCTTTTTATGATTTTCCAAGATATATTGTAGTTTTTTTTTGTCTTTAAGTCTCCAAATGTATTTGCTCAGTTCTGTTTGGTTTTTGTATTTTTCTTTATTAAATGACTGTTTATGGTTTGCATATCTGGTTTTGAAGTGGTTTTCCGTAATCCCTATATATGTTTCTTTTTCATGTTCTGATGTCACAGTGGCTTGGTATACAATATTATATAGAGGCATTTTGTTGCTTAAGGGCACTGATCTTTTTTAGTGCAGTTGCAAGATTTCCTTTCTTCTCACCCTTCTTTGCTGTGTTGGTTTTCATTTGTTAGATGAATCAATTACATTTTTAAGGTTGGGCATACATGAATATGATAGTTTGATAGTGTTTTTGTTGAATATTTTTGACAGTTTGTGTTCTTTTGAAAACGATGTTGTTAGGATTTTAAAAAAACTCTTTCCCTATGTTTGTTTTTGACTCTTCCCATCATATGGAGGGTT
>JADBJO010016983.1:0-7500 GCA_016801955.1 Conus betulinus | reverse complement strand
TTTAATACTGATAAAAACAATGGTGATTTAATAACAGAAAAACATGTCTGGAATGAAGAATATGAACATTTATATGGAGGTATTCTTTGTAGTGATAAAGTGTGTGCAAAATTAAATATTACAATGGGGGTTTGATAGACACTGATGTTGATGAAGCGTTAGATGTGTTTAATTATTGCATTAAGAAAAGAGCCGACGTAGGAAAATGCAAATATCCCCAAGCAGAACGAAAATACGCGGTGATTGGTTTGATTGGGTATGTACGGTGACTAAGAAAAATATTAGACGTTTATTGAGAACTAGCTGTCGTTCGAAAGATCCCGAAGATGTCCAAGAATATGTCATTTCAAGAGCAGAGTATAAAAATTTTATTAAGAAAAAGCAAAACAAAAAAAAAACAGAAGGAGTTAAACAACTATTATTAGATAAATTAATTATGTCAACAAGAAGTCAAAAGGAATTCTGGGATACCGTTCGTAAAACTAATCTTAAAGGTAAACAGATAAGAAACACACCATATACCTGCTAATACGTGGTTCCAGCATTTTCAAACTTTGTTACAAGCAGATGCAAATGATGTTCTAAAAATGATTTTTTTTTCATGTAGATGTGGATAGCAGTATGAACTACCCAATTTCTACAGATGAAGTGTTGCTAACAGTAAGAACACTTCAAAACCGTAAAACAGCTGGTCCTGATAGTATAACAGGCGAATTGTTTAAGTATTCATGTGAAGAGGTAGTGCTGTTCTTTCTTGAATTTTTCAACAAGTTATTCGATGGTGGCACATTCCCTAACATTGGACTGAGTCTTTCATTTTGACTATCTTAAAAAGAAAAAGGTGACTTAACCCTAACAGCTACAGAGGAATTTCTCTTAGCGATATTAGCAGTAAATTTTTTTAGCACGATTATTAACAGCCGATTGCAAGAATAGGTAGATGAAAATGACATCACAGCCCGACATCAGGCTGGTTTTAAGAAAGGATACTCAACTGTGGACCACATGTTTACTTTGTTAGCTCTTGTGCAAAAACATTTTTTTACAATCGCAAATTGTATATATAGCATTTGTAGATTTTGAAAAAGCGTTTGATTCTATTAACAGATCTCTGCCTATTTTGCTTTAAAATGGCATTAAAGGAAAACTGTACAAATATATTAGAAGTATCTATGATGCTATAAAAGCAAGAGCTCGATGTGGTGCGAATTTGACAGACTGCATTGGTTGTGAAAGTGGAGAAGGAAAATATACAAAAAGTAGTTGAAAAGATCTGTCCTCACCTGAAAGGAGACTTTCCAGGAGCCAATGAAACTTTGCCTTTAAATTAATATAAAAAGTGTTTGATATTGTGAACTCCTCGGTTTCCCCATACGAATCCAAAACCAGACTGACACAACTTGCAACCAATGTTTGACACTCAGTTTCTTTTGTCACGTGTATCTAAATCAAAGAAGATTTTTGTAAGCCTTTTGTAGCAGTCTGTTGCCATCCATCGACGGTAATTTTTGCCAGTAACGGATGCAACGAATTAAGAGAGTTTATACAAATCGATGTCCATTGGTTTCTCCACATACACGGTCATTTGGTGTCCGCATTTCAACCCAAAAACTTCGTTAAGGAAAAGGACTGTACTTTTTCACATAGAGATGCTGCAACATCCAAACCCCAAAGCTCCTCGCCCTACAGAGATCTTGCCTGAATCTGAGAATCAAAAAATCTCAAAAATAGAATCAAACTATTTGTATTCAAAACAACATTTCTGCAGTATAAGCTACATAATGCAACAGCTTTCGCTTTACTTAAGTCATTACATGTTGAAGTGAAACTGAGTCTTGTAGTAAACAATATGCCTAAGTATCTATATGCACTTGCAACAGGCATTTCGTATTATTACATGTCCATCTTTCCTTTGCCGCTAAATAACCACCTTTTCTCAAGACAAAAATGCTGCTTTTGTTAATGTTTGCCTTCAGAGAAAGACAAGCCACAGCTGTCTGTAAACTATTCAACAGTGAAATCGGAAATGAAATGAGGCAGTTTGCTGTTCCCTGCCTCATTTCATTTCCGATTTCGTTTTGATTAAATCGAGGTTATTTGTATTTGTTTCTGTCTGTCTCTGTGTTTGTCTTTTGATCTCCCTTGCATCCTTGGGTGGATCCTCAAAGATTTTTTTGCCCCCTACATTTTATACTATTTGCATAATATCTGTAGTTTTTCAGCAACTTTTTCCCTCCTCACACTTTCGTTTGGTTTCCTTTACTACTCTTCGCTGGCTGCTTCGGGAGTGCTATTGGATTCCTTTTTGCACCCTTGGTGGTGAGAACACACACGGTATTATGGACTGTGGTGTGTCTCTATTTGACGCCAGGAGCGCAGATACAGCCGGCCGTGTCTCCCTGATGAGTTTCCGACCCAGCGAATGAAAGGCCTCGAAGCAGGCAATACAAATATATCTGCCTTGAAAGAGGATTGCGATGGTTCCCTTACGCAGACAGTGGAGGGTTTTCATGTTCCCCAGTTTTTACATCTTCAACCTCCTTTCTTCCCCCCCCCCCCCCCCCCTCTTTAAGTTCAAAGTTCTGCCAAGTCATTACTACGAAAACAATCTAGTTGTTGGCCTGCGCTTGTTTTTCCCCCACTATTAGGTTGTTCGTCTTTGTATTTGTCTGATTTTATTCAAGTTTAAAAGGCTGTGCCAGTCTTGAATAAAAGTTACTGTGTGTTAGGTTTCCTTATGGGAGCAAAGACTACCCCACTTGTTTACTGTTTATTCAACAGTGTCTGAAGTCCAGTCACTGTTTCTGCCCATAACACTGCATCATCTGCAAGTCATAAGAGAAATAAGTCAAAATAATCGACTATGAATGAAGCCCCATGCTTACCGTTTTCAGTAACTTCCAAACCTAGTGTATTTATGAAAGGGAAAACAGAACTGGGCTACATACATGCCCTTGCTTTTTACCTGTTTTGATAATGGTCTGATAATTCAGATCCACGTCTAACCTAATTTTGACGTTATTGTAAACGCTTCGAATACAGTAGTAGTACTGTCGTACTTTTATTCCATTTTTACGAGAATGCACCACAGAATTTTTACATAAATAGTCAAAGGCTTTTTCAAAATCTGCGAAGGTCACATAAAATTTTCCGTTTAAAAAGCTGTTTTTGCAGTAAAGCTAACAATGTAAAGATGTGGTCAGTGGTTGAATGATTCTTTTTAAACTCCAGTTTGGTGCTCCCCAGTGATGCTATTTTCTCCAACCCATTCCCGTAAACGACGATTCATGACTGTACTGTAAATTTTACTACAGGTGTCACATAAAGTAATACCTCTATAGCTATTTGGATTGTTGATATCAGCTTTTGTATAATGCTAGCACGATTCTTCCGTCTCACTTTCCGAAAAAATACCTCTCTGAAGCAATGCACTTAAAAATACAACGAAAAAATCTAACACATATTCGCTTGCACATTTCATTTCTGCAATTATCCTTTCTTGGCCAGCAGCTTTCTTGTATTCTATCTTTTTACGAGCAAACACACAATTTCTTCCCTTGGAACTGGTCCGTGGTATTTGTCATTGGACTCCTCAACCCAACCCACCTCCTCTTCCAGAAATTCTTTGTCCAGAAGTCCCTTAAAGTGTTGAAACCGGTCATCAACTGAAATGTTATTGCCAAAGTGCTTTATCTTAGGTGAGAGATTATATACATTATCCCAGAATTGTGTCTGATTCTCTATATAATAGTTTAGGTTTTTTTAAAGAGAGCCCTGTGGAATTTCTTTTCTTTACGCTTTAAAAAGTGCTTGTATTCACTACGTGCTACGCAAAAACGCATTTTGATCTACTGTGTTGCCTGTATAATTGGTTACTCTATATAACCTTCTCAACATGTTTTTTGCTGTTCTACATTCTTTGTCAGAGCAGTCGTCTCCGTTCTGATCAGATCTTACTGTGATTTCTTTTCTCATACATTCTGCACCTTGCTCAGCACAATTGTTAAAGGTTGTTTTCCGCAAGAGTTCACTGCTTTATTTAGAAAATTAAACTGGACCTACGCTAGGAGGTTACAGTTTAATTGAAATTATTACGAGCCTATTGTGGAAGAAGGAGAAGTTACGTTGAGTATTGGCGTGCACAGCGTTGCAGGCAAATTTCAGAGCTGAATGGCCACTATAGACTTACGCCTTTAGGGTAGGACAGTAAGATTGATCGTTACTACGAACACTTATTGGGAGGGACGTAACTTCTCCTTCCTCCACAACAGGCTCGTAATAATTTCAATTAAACTGCAACCTCCTAGCGTAGGTCTAGTTGAATTTTCTAATTATCACTCGCCTATTGCTCCGGGAGGCAAGCTACGTTGAGACTAGAGAAAGGAAGGATCGTGGCCAACATAAACAACATCACTGGCCAGACATGTAGTGCCACACACATTTATTTGCAATGATTCTTCATTATTTTCATTTACAGTTCACATAGCCATCAAGTACCTTCTGGCTGAAACTGGCGCTGCTTTGTCTCTCATAGTATTTACAGAATGTCTTTTCATTTGTCCAGCCCGCTGCTTTCAATATTGTTTTCAATGAAACTCCAGCTTGGGCGGCTGCACTGCAGCTTGCAGCCCTGGTGGAGTGTGCTGTGTACTGGTCAGTGTCAATGCCTGAGCGCGCCAGCACCTCTTTCACCCGTCGCGCGAATGTCTGCTTACCCACAGGTGCGGTCTGGTGTGACTGATGAATAGGTGCTGTTGGTGACTGTCTCTGAGATCCTTAGTTGTGTCAAATATACTGCTTCAAGTGTTTCACTGGACACAGGTTTTCAACCTTTGCAAATCTCTGTTGGTTCTGTATGTTTCCCTGGCTTTGTTGTTTTCAATACACATGAAAATTGTAACACACACTTACAATCAGTTATCTTTACATCACTTGTTTTCAAAGAGTATAAAGCAGTCTTTGTTCTGTAACTAAAGCTAACAACATGCAAGTTTTCAAAGTCAGTTCATTCAAAGTCAACTGATTGATGGGAGATAAGCAATCTAAATAATTAAGTACAGTATTTACATCCCAAGTGTCCATATATTTGGGTAAGGGAGGCCTATGTTCAAACGATCCTTTCACAAGTTTGTAAATAACTGGGGGACTGCCCACTGAAAATCCATTCACTAATGGCAGATAGGCGGACAAAGCGCAGCACGCAGAGTTTTTTACAGCACTGTCGCTTGCTCCAGCACTGAAAAGTTCGGCAAGAAAGTTTACTGCCTGCACAGTGTCCGGCACATCATGTGGGATACTATTTTTTTTTGCAGCGTAATGCTTCCACTTGGCAATGTAGGTGTTGTACACTGCGCGTGTGAGGGAGCGCCAAGAACTGACGATTAGCGTTGCTGCCTGGTTGGAACAGTCTTCCCTCTGGTACCGCTCCCGGATACTTTGCATACCATCAGTTGAAGGCGGGGAAGAAGGGGGTGGGTTCTCCCTTGCTGCGTGGGGAGGGAGAGGATGGTGTCTCGTGTCGGTAGAAGTACTGGGTCTTGTGTCAGCAACTGTGTCAGCAGAGGCCACCAGACTTGTGTTGGCCAGTGGGGCACCACCACTACCCCCATCGCTCGCTCTCTCTTCACCTTCCCCAACACTGCCGTGATCGTGCTGAAAGGAGAAAAGGCATAACATTGGAGGTTACTCCAAGGGAGAGAAAAAATGCATCTACTGCATAGGCGCTTGGGTCAGTTCTGTAGGAAACAGCGCTGCATTTGGTTGTTCAACCTAGAGGCAAAGAGATCAATGTCAGGATTCATCTGCAATTGTATCAATGCTTTGTCAAGCTCTTCTGTGTTCAGCTTCCATTCTGCATCCAGGTTTATTTTCCTTGACTCCTCATCTGCTGCTGTGTGTTCCTTACCTGGAATATAAACAGCACTCAACCATACGTGATTGTCAATACACCAGTTCCACATCATCTGTGTCATCAAATTGCATTAGTCAGAACGACTTGTTCCCATATGATTGATACATGCAACAGCAATTGTTTTGTCTATCATGATACGGACATGTCGCCCATAAACTGATTTAGGAAACATTTGAAAGCAAAAAAAATGCTGCCTTAAGTTCTAGATAGTTGATGTGAAAATCTTTTTCTTCTGGCAGCCATTCTCCCCCAGATTTTGACTGTTCACATGCACAACCCCATCCAGTTTTTGATGCATCCGAGGTCAGGGTGACATCAGGCTCTGTTTGGTGAATAACATTATAAGCAGTCTCAATGTTGTTGACCCACCAGTTCAGTTCTCTTTTGGCAAGAGGCGACGATGTCATGTGTCTGTCAAAATTCCCTGCATTCAGCAACAGTGCTGTCTTTTTTTTTTTCTCTTTCTCCAGCTGTCTATAATGAAGTGGACCATAAATCACTGCTGGAAGGGAAGCCACTATCTTCCCAATCACTCTCGCAACTTCCCTGATGCTCATTGTATCTTTCTTAACAGCTGACAGGCAAGAAGAAACCATGTCTGCTACTCTCTCAGGTGTTAAAGTCACTGTCATTGACTCAGAGTCAATGATAACTCCCAGATACTGAATGCGACGTGTGGGTTCTAGTACTGATTTTGGGGGATGGATGATAGATCCCAGAGACCTCAGAAGTTTCACTGTGTGAAACACATTAGAGGCACATGATATTCTCGTCTCTGCAAACAAAGTGAGTCATCCACAAATACTGAGGAAAGATGGCCTTCCCCTCTCAAGGTGGCAACCACAGGTTTGAACAGCTTGGTGAATTTACGTGGTGCAAGTGCCAGCCCATTAGGCAGATAGTTAAACTGCCAAAGCTGGCCATCCCACTCAAATTCTGAGAAATCTCCTGTGTTCCTCTTTGACTGATACTGAGTAGTATGCATCCTTCAAGTCAATTGAAGCCATGAAGCAGTTTGGAGACACTAGTTTTAGAGCAGTATGCAAGGTTTCCATTTTGAAGTGATAATAAACGATATCTTTGTTTAGTTTCTTTAAGTTCAGAATTATTCTATGAGTTCCATCTTTCTTGGGAAGAACAAAAAAAAAAACCGTGACACACTGCTCTGCTTCAGCCTGCCACTTGAAATCACACCTTTTGGGCTACGTTTCTGTATTTCTTTGTCAATAACTTTCTTTTATGATGCATTTAACTCAGGCTGGAAAGTGTAATCCTGTCTGATTTGGCCAATATCACAATCAAATTGAAGGCCCACGCCTTGTACTGTTCCTAAAATTTCAGGGTCTTTTGTCAAATTTTTCCATCTATCAACATATTGTGTAAGCCTGCCACCTTGAAAAAGTAAAGCCTCCTGTGTCATTTCATCCAGCAGATGAGGAGGGACAGTGTGTCTCACCTGGCCATCCAAGGGTGACACACACTCTAGCCTTTCTTCTGGTAGAACTGTCTTGCGTTTCTGTTCCCCTGGAACTTCTTTTGATGACCGTAGAGTTGTTGTCTCTGGCCTAAAAAAAAAAAAAAGGACGTTT
>JADBJO010016982.1:35000-38993 GCA_016801955.1 Conus betulinus | reverse complement strand
GATTTTTTTTTTTTTTTAAGTATTTGTGTAAAAAAAATCATCGGCATGTAATTGTACCATAGAGCATCAAACCTGTTTTGATCATTGTTGACTCTTTAGCATTATAGAGTTCGATTTTGAATCTGCAGCTCAGCTGGCTCTGAAAAACGGAAGCATTTGGCCTACGTCTTTCGATCTTACACTTGTAAATATAAGATTTAGCAACCATAATAATAAAGTCAAAAATTGTCTCTGTTTGCATGTGTTTGTCGACTCCAAAGATAACAATATCGCGTGTGATTTTAATGGTAAACGAGTTTCGGCATTTTTCGTTAAATAAATGTTCAAACTCTTTCCAAAAGGTTTGAACGTAATTGCACATCCATAAAAAGTGTTGGACTGTATCTCTCTCTTCATTGCAGAATGTGCAGTTCGTCGTGTTTGTCAGGCCCATGGCATTTAAAACAATATTTGTGCCAATAATTCTATGAATAATTCTAATTTGAAGCCATTTCAATTTTACATCTTTAATTTTGTGGACATGGGTAAATACCTTATTCCAGAAACTTCAGAATTAAGTTTTTGTAGCCATTGAGAGCAACAGTTTGGCTTACGCTCATCTTGAGTAAAAATTTCATAGTATCGTTTAGCTCTCCTTTTCTTTCTTTCTTTCATAATAATAGTAAAAGCCCTCGGCATGTTCTGAATTGTGTTTGCATTATTATTATCACGTTTATTCCAGTTTTCTTTATGAATTCTTTCATTGAGGAAATCCATCCACAGTATGTGACAAAATTATAGTATAATTATCATTAGCCTTGAATTCTTCAAAGTTCATAAATTGTCCATTTTCCTTCAGAAAATGTTTTATTGCATACTTTCCTTTCTCAATTAATTTCTTTTGTTTAATTATGTCATTTTCTGTTTTTTATCTTGTCGTTATAAAAAACAGGTTCAGCTAGAAGTTCATTTAATGTTTGTGGTGTCACGCAAAGACAGAATTCCCTATAGGCTATAAAGGTGTGTCTCCAGAACAAATTAGAGCTCATGTATCCTGTACCAAATGCTGGTCCATAATTTTCATTTTTTTTTCGCTGAATGGATACATTTTCGTAACAATGCTTTTCCATTTTGTGATTTGTGATTTTAAGTTTTTTTATCCATAAAAGTTTCAAAGCATTAATATATTTTTTTGATGTCAGGTATATTTAAGCCACCTTGCTTTATAGTTTTAATTGTTGTTTTCCTGCTTATTCTATCTTGTTTACCATTCCACACAAAGCTAAAACACATCTTTTGAAGTTTTTGAATTAAAGAGGTCAGGTGGGTTGGGTAACAAAATCAGAGGTGTATGAGCTTAGACAGAATGAGGGATTTGAGAACAGCAACTCTTCCGACTGGTGTTATACTTCTTTGAGACCAAATTTTGAATAATGTTTTAACTTCTGCAAATTTATTGTCATAATTCATGTTTTCACATTCTTTCAAGTCTTGAGTAAAAACCAAACACCGAGTATTTTTTGAAATTGAGAAGGGTTCATATGATTTTTAGATGAGGACAAATACTTTTTCTTGGAGTTTTTATGACATCCTAGCCATATTGCTTGTGTTTTTTTTTTCGCTGTTCATGAGAGGAGTCCTGAAACTCTTCCAAACGTGGTAAGTATTAATAGACTGTTCAAAAGAATTTTTGTCGCCATTGTTTACTAATTGAGTGTCATCAGCGAACTGGGATATTTTGTGTTCTACATCATTTATTTTTATGCCTTTTATCTTCTTTTCTTCCTTTATCATTACGGCTAAAATTTCTGCGCATATAATGAATAAGTAAGGAGATATAGGGTCTCCCTGTCTACATCCTCTTTCTACTTTAAACCACTGAGCAGCCTGGCCATTTACAATAACAGTTGATTTAATATCCTTATAGAATGTTTCTATCCAGTGACATATACTTTCACCAAACCCGAAAGCCCTTACAACATTCAACATAAAATCCCAATCGAGTGAGTCGAAGGCTTTTTCAAAGTCTATACAGAGCAACAGTCCAGGGAGGTTTTTCGCATTTAAATAATTAATCAAATCATAAATTAGTCTAATATTGTCGCCCATAAATCTGTTAGCCATGAAACCTGTTTGATCCTCACTGATGAGAGATGGTAAAACATTTCTTATCTTTTTGAAATACATGAGGAAGCTATTTTTGTACACTACATTTAGGAGGGAAATAGGACGCCAATTTTTTTTTATATTTCTTTGGGTTTATCACCTTTTGGTATGCAAATAATTAGTCCCTGCTTCTGTGTTGTCGAAAATTCTCCGTCTTTGTAAGATTCATTTATAGATCGTACAACCAGTGGGCCCAGTGTTTTCCAAAAGAATTTAAAGAATTCGGCGCCAAAGCCATCTGTACCTGGGCTTTTACCCATGCTTCATATTTTTTAAAGCTTCGCTTGCTTCCTCTATAGTGATTTCTCCTTCCAATATGTTTTTCTCACCTTCAGATAACTGTGGAATTTTTTTAACAAGTTTTCTGATTTCGCACTTTTCAGTTATCTTTTTCTTGTATAAATTTTCGTAAAATGTTTCAACCTCCTTCAAAATATCTTTTTGTTCGTTTATTATTTCATCATCTTTAGTCTAGTTTAGTCATTTGTTTAGTAATATAGTTTATTATATAGTTTCTTTTCAAGGTTGCAAAAGTATTTTGATATTTTTTCACCATCTGCAATCCATCTTGCTTTTGATCTTAATAATACACTTCCATTTTTTGTTCCCTGATTGCTCTTAGTTCTTGGTTTTTTTTTCTTCAATCATTCTTAATTCAATCTCTGTTTTATTCTCAAGATTTTCAAGACTTTTAATGCGTTTTAAAATCTTGTTCTCTTTTTCTGTTGTTGTTTTCTTTTTCATTGTGGCGTAAGCTATTGATTTCCCTCGAATTTTCATCAACAGAAAATCCAAAAAATTTTTATCGGAAATCTTGAATCTGAGTCCAGATTTTATTAACTCAGACAATACTGATTGATCTTCTATCGCTGATTGATCAACTGCGTATTCTTTTATAACTTCCAGAATTAACTTATTAATTTCGTCTACATATTGTTATCCTTTAATAGAGATACATTAAATTTCCAGAATCCTTTGAATTTTTCATTTTTACCAAATTTCAAGCATAATGTAACCATCGAATGGTCAGACCGATAGCCTGGTTCAATGTCAGATTTTTCATGATAAATATAAAGATAATCAGACAATAGAAAGAAGTCTAGTCGGCTTTGTTTCAGAGGAGTTCGTTTTCGCCAGGTATATCTCCTACAGTCCGGATTGTCTTCCCTCCATATATCTGCCAATCCTATTTCTTCCGTCATGTTTATGAGTTCTTCTCTTGCTTTCGGATTATTATCTTGTACATAATTATAACAGTCTAGATGTGGATCCATTGTGATGTTCCAATCACCCACAGCAATAATATTATTAATATTGTAACTCTTATAGTTTCTTTAAGTGAATTGTAAAATATCGACTATCTTTATTAGGCCCATACACATTAACCAGGAGAAACTGTTTTTTCAAATGAACTAAATGTTACAATTATGAAGTTTCCGTTTTCATCTTGTTGTACACTGTAATTTTGAATTCAAAATTATTCGAAAACAATACAGCTACACCTCTGGAATTTGAACGAAAAACGAGGCAAATAAGCATTTATCCCCATTCTGCAGTTACATACTTCTCTAGTTTATTAGTAAAATGGGTATCCTGTAAACAGTATATTGAATATTTTTTCTGTTTTAAATAATAATGAATACATCCCTACGTTTATGTAAATCACCGAGCCCTTGACAGTTTAATGAAGCAATTGTCATGCTATCCATGGCGATTCAGTGAATAATTGTTTCATATATACAGAACTTAAAACAAAGTAGGCCAAAAATGATCAGAAACAAGAATGTAACCCAGCTCTTCCAAAAAACACAGCACAGCTTATGTAACAATGATTCTCATACAATACAT
>JADBJO010016982.1:7500-32500 GCA_016801955.1 Conus betulinus | reverse complement strand
AACGTTCTTTCACTTTGAAGTGATATTAGATATTCTCTCTCTTCCTCCCGCCCCCCCCCCCCTCCCTCAGTGTGTGTGTGTGTGTGTGTGTGTGTGTGTGTGTGTGTGTGTGTGTGTGTGTGTGTGTGTGTGTGTGTGTGTGTGTGCTTGTGCGCGCGCGCGCACCTGCGCACGAGTGCACGTGCTCCGAGACACAGTTAACTACCACTTACAATCAACCAATCAATCCATCGCTATTAATCAATCAGTAGCAATAAAACCATCAATCACCACTGAACTATCAGGAAGGAGACGAGGGGGGCAGGGACACGGCACAGAGGGAAAGATGGCCGGGGCAGGAGGCAAAAATCCCCCCCCCCCCCCCCCCCCCGTCTTCTTTTTTCCTTTTGTTTCCTCTCCTCTTTTTCCTCTCCCCCCCCCCCCCCTCCCCCCCCCTTTTTTTTTTTTCTCAAACCAATTGATATCACTGCCTCTCACAGCACTGATCACAAAGAACATCAACACACACCAAACACAATAATTCAATACATCACAATTCACTATTAAATCTCAACTCAACGGGAAAAAAGGCAATCCTTATAGAGAAACTAATACATTTTGCCAATAGCCCTGTAGATCACAATGACCAAATTAACCACTGAAAAATATGAACGAATGATCATCCATATAAGGGGAAGGGGGGGAGCAGCCAGGGGGAGGGGCGAGGGGGCCCAAAACAGGAGAAGGGCACAGGCTCTAAAGGCCCGAGTCCACACACACTGTCAAAACCATTATTCCGAGGAGGTGTGCAGAACCGTGCACCCTCGGGGGACGACGGGGGAGGCGAGAGGGGGGGGCGCACAGAAGCGCACAACATGAATTACAAGGGTTGAACTCGTCTGTGAAATTCAAAATTGTTTCAAAATTTCAAAATAACTTAAATATTTAATATAATATACATCAGTCTAAAGATATAAAGGATAGTATAAAAGTTCACGCCACACATCTGTTTTCACTTCTCTGATGATCGTAAATGTCACTTATCATTTGTCAACCTTCCCCATCCGACCCATCCCCAGTCCCGACCCCACCCCCCCCCCCCCCAAAAAAGCACGCACAAGAACAGAATATACCTGCCACCCAGCTACGCCATCCCCCCGGAAAGCACATCGTCAACATCCATGTCAACCTCCAGCTTCACTGTCTTTCCGTTCTTCAGTTTGGCGATAATTTTGCCGTTGGATGACCAGGCGGCCATTGTGGCAGAATGGTCATTTGCTTTTTTTTTAGGAGTTTATAGTTAATTTGGGTTAGGTCCTCACCCACTGAAGTTCCTGATTGTTTCAGTTTTTTTCTGTTTGTCAGAACGAGTCTTCTTTGCCTGCGAGAGTAGAAGCGCACAATAATGGGGCGTGGTCTACCGCCCCCCTGTGGCACCTCCCTGATCGATGGGCAATCTCCACGTCATTCTTGGAGATAGGGACACCCAATTTTTGAGAGAAGATGTCCACACACCTTGTCACACAGCTCTCCGCCGTCTCGTCTGGAGTTTCCCGGACACCGTATACTCGGAGGTTCCACTGGCGTCCGTGCTGCTCCTGGTCGTTGAGAGCCCGTCGCAGTCCGGTAGTCTCCCTGGTTCGCTGCGCCAGCTGACCCTGCAGATCCGCCTTTTCCCCCGTAGCTTGCTGACCTCGGCTTTCAGGTTGTCCTTCTCGTTTTGCAGTTCAAACACTGTCCCCTCCAGTTTTTCCAGTCTTGTTGTCAAGGTCGCGGCCAGCCTCTCCATTTCCCCCTAAGTTGCTGTATGTCTTCCTTTGTCGCCAAGGTGACTAAGTCTTCTTTTGTTGCTAGTCTGCTGATGGTTGCCTGCATTTCATGGAGTGTTTCCTGCATGGCCATACTGTCCTCTGTTTCCTGCCTCTGTTTCTTGCTGTCTTGTTTCACTCTGTCAGATTCCGGACTATCACACACGTCACTTGCCGACGATGTTGATGATGGTTTTCGTTTGCCGGTCGTTCTGTTCGCAAAGTATTTGGATATTGTACTGGTCATAATACAGAGAGTTTTGAACCTAACATTGTAGAAGTCAGTTATTCCAGATAGGGTACCCTGTCACTGTCACAGAAGGGAATCCAAGAGGTAATCGTATCCAGCAGAACGTATCCAACATAAACACAAACACAGTATTCCCTCACTGCTTACTCAAAAGATAATACACAGCGCATACAGAAAACATATCATATTGACTTTTTGTTCAGATGATGCGCGTACACAAAAGACACTGTCGCTGCCTGCTCACATTTTCGAAGTTTGAATCAGGTCATAGGTCACCCGTGTATGACGACATGCTGAATTCTCTGTTTATAATAAATTCTCACTACACGGTTTTTTTTTTTTTATTCGTTTCAAAACAAAGTCCAATTCCTCACTCATGAAGTACAATAATTTCAGTGTTGTAAAATGATGGACAGCTTCGGAAAAAAGGAAGGGCAGAGCTGCATGACAGAGCAATTTCGCCGCACGTCCGACCTGTTCGGCGAGCAACGGTCAAGTCCAATAATAATAATAATAATAATGAAAATAATGAATACTTTTATAGCGCCTATTCTCGGCTAGAGACCAAGCTCTAAGCGCTTTACAATCCACACTCGTTTACACAACGGGCTGCCTACCTGGGTAGTGTGCCGACTGAAAAACTGCCAGCGGGCGCTTCAATCAGTTGTTTTCCGTGTCATCCAGGCTATATGGTTCAATATCGTTCACTCAGTTTCCTTACTTCCTCATTCTTTCCATTTCTCATGCAGGATGAATGCTATGTGTAACGTGTCATCCATACCAACGGCCAAACTGGCCTACTCTTCCGAAAGTTGGTGATGGGGATTTGACGTGTGTGCAAGATGTTATGCGTGCGTTCACACACGGAACCTCGGTTTATAGTCTCATTCGAAGGACTGTATGGGGAATGGAGTCAGAACCAATGGTAACTCCGAAGGAAAAATCCTCCTGTACCGAAACGCCCCCCGCGGAGATTCGAACCCGCAACCCCAGGATCACGAGTCCGGTGCTCTACCAACTGAGCTAATCCATGTCATTACATGACACTGTGAGGAAAATGTACAGTGAAAGTATTGTCTACTTAGTGTTTATATCATTACATTACATGACATAGTGAAGACAGTCACAATGACAGCAGTTAACGGGGTTGCGACGTTAAATGAACGTAACTGTTCACTTTGTTGTGAACGACTGTCATGCATCTCTAGCTCACAGGGTCTCCTACCCCTTGTCCGAGTAACAAGGCCCTTGAATAGACTGGCCAGTCCTTGCTGTTGTTTGGGTTTCTATGCGTGTATTTCACCATGCAAACTACCGCCACAGTTTCAGTTTCATCAAGATGTCACTGTGGGCGGATAGAGCGAGGTACACTATACCGCATCCGCTAAGTTTTGAGATCAGACTGCGCATGGTTTAAAGCTGATGGCTAAATGATGAGAGAGAATTGAAGAAGAGGGTCTCGTGGCTACGACTTAGCAGATGTCTGACCTACGCATTAGCCCAGCGCGCTGGTCAGACCTTGAGTGCCTACCTAACACTGGCTGTGCCATTGGTCCCATTATAATCTGTGTGTGTGTGTGTGTGTGTGTGTGTGTGGTTAGTGTAAACGTGTGTAAACGTGTGTGTGTGTGTGTGTGTGTGTGTGTGTGTGTGTGTGTGTGTGTGTGGTTAGTGTAAACGTGTGTGTGTGTGTGTGTGTGTGTGTGTGTGTGTGTGTAAACGTGTGTGTGTGTGTGTGTGTGTGTGTGTGTGTGTGTGTGTGTGTGTGTGTGTGTGTGTGTGTGTGTGTGGTTAGTGTGTGTGTGTGTGTGTGTGTGTGTGTGTGTGTGTGTGTGTGTGTGTGTGTGTGTGTGTGTGTGTGTGTGTGTGTAGTGTAAACGTGTGTGTGTGTGTGTGTGTGTGTGTGTGTGTGTGTGTGTGTGTGTGTGTGTGTGTGTGTGTGTGTGTGTGTGTGTGTGTGTGTGTGTGTGTGTGTGTGTGTGTAGTGTGTGGTGTGTGTGTGTAAACGTGTGTGTGTGTGTGTGTGTGTGTGTGTGTGTGTGTGTGTGTGTGTGTGCGCGCGCGCGCAGGTGCGCATGTATATGCGTGTGTGTAATCTGTGGGCTTGTGTGAGTATGCTCCTGCGTGCACGCATCTGCACGTGTATGAATAGACATATGTGTGTATGTGTGTGTGCTTGTCTGTATGAGCGTATATACATGTGCGTGAATGTGGTGCGCATGCAAGCGCCTCGTGTGTGCCTGCGTGTATGCGTGCATGTGCAAGTATGTGTGTGTGTGTGTGTGTGTGTGTGTGTGTGTGTGTGTGTGTGTGTGTGTGTGTGTGTGTGTATGATTTGAACCCTTTCTATGACACAAAACTAATCCTGCAACAGCAATCCTGCTCCATTCAGCCATCCGAGGGAACAGACAAGACACACACAGCTACAAACTTGTCAACACGTGATTCATTGAAACACACGGACATACCATTAACAAGATCAAGAAAAGATGAGAATGGGCTTTTTACCACTGCGAACGAAAACAGTAACACCACGATGAAACCCCATCGGAAATGAACATTACTGACATTCGAGTAGAGTACCACCAGAACGCGATACTGTGGCAACACATAGTGATAACTCACAGAATGCCTCCAAGAAAAGATATTGTGATGCCAGCATGGTGTACCACGGAGTTGTTTCTGTGGTACCACAATGGAAAATAACAACAACAAAATACTGTGATACCATCATAGAACGCCACCAGGACAGATATCATATCACCCATCATAGAATACTACCGGGGAAATTTCGCCGTAGTGGCACCTTTGGGTACCACAAAGAAAAAAAAAGTCCTGGTACCACTATAAAATGCCTTAAGACATTTATCGTGGTACCACCATAAATTGACACCACGGCGTACATTATAACACCAACATAAAATGCCACTTCGCCAGACATTGTGACACAAGCATAAAAAAGCCTCTAAGAACATTCATTGTAATTCCAAGATGTAGTGCCACCAGGAATAGATAATAGGATATCACCACTGTATGGCATCAGCAATACATAATGTAATATCACTACTTGATGCCACCATCTATAACTTCATTCCACCAATTTTATGCTGCCAGGAATAACTCGATGCCACCACGTTATACCAAAGAGATCTTGTGATGTCACTACTGTATGCTGAAGGAATAGATAATGTGATAACACCAATTTATGACACCAGGAAGAGACACAGCACGGTGATATCACCAATTCAGGCCATCAGGATGAATTTGTTGTAATACTGCCACTTTATGACACCAGAAATAAATAATGCTATAACACTACTTTATCACGACAGAAATAGATATTATCTGTCACCAAGTGAATGTGTTGTGACAACACTGCTTTATGCCGCCAGGAATAACACGATACCACCACCTTCTTCCACCAGGAATAACATGATGCCACCACCTTCTTCATCAGGAATATCAGGAATACCACCTTCTTCCACCAGGAATATCATGCCACCCACCACCTTCTTCCACCAGGAAATAATGATGCCATCACCTTCTTTCTTCCACCAGGAATATCATGATGCCACCACCCAGGTCTTCCGCCAGCCAGGAATAACATGATGCCACCACCTTCTTCCGCCAGGAATAACATGATGCCACCACCTTCTTCCGCCCAGGAATATAACATAATGCCACCTCCTTCTTCCGCCAGGAATAACATGATGCCACCAAGCCATACCAGACAGATCTTGTGGTGCCACTATTTCATGCCACGAGGACCAGAAAATGTGATACCACCACTTTAGGCCAGCAGGTATAGCTTTTTGTTTTCTGCGTGCGCAGTTTGATAGTCATGTGAACAGTCCCTGTATAGGCAGGCAAGGATTAATCCCATCTACCCAACTAAGGGAGTGGAGTTTTGTGTGTATGAAGGTAAAGCTTGATGACACCACTTTAAGGCACCAGGTATAGCTTAATACCATAACTTTATGCCACCAGGTATAGCTTGATACCAGCACTTTATGCCACCAGGTATAGTTTAATACCATAACTTTGTGCAACCAGATATAGCCTGATACCATCACTTTATGCAGCCAGGTATAGCTTGATACCACCATTTTTTTTTCTGCCACCAGGAAAAGATAATAGATAATGCGATGCCACCGATCGATATCCCCATGGATACATGTGAAACCACCAATTCATGCCACCACGAACAGATATTGTGCTACCCGTCAACAGTTCATGAGTGGGAGTGGGGTGCATATGGAAATCGTAAGTTCCACATGATATCTATTGAACTCTGTAAATGTCCTACAGCTATTTCAGTTCGTCGGGTAGTACTTTACTGTTCACACATTCTGTTTAACCCGAGTAGATTCACCGGGTCAAAGAGAAAATAAATCTTATTACAATGCCTTGCATTCCTGACAATATAGGACAAGTAAAGCGCGGAATAACATAAGAACGGGTACCAAGAATACAGGACAAGACAGAACGACACCAGACGAGAGCAGACAAGGGGTGACTGCAACGAACGGGTGTGCTGCGGAGTGTCACGACCCACCCGCCGTAATTCCACACTGTGGCCTCGTGTCAGCCTCGTCGCGTGTCTCGACCTACCTGCTGGTTTCCCCTTGATAATTCATCGGACCAAAGGGAACTCACTCGTAACAGTAGATATATCAAGGCTTAAAATTATCCACACCGTTCCGAATGATACTGAGCTAACGTTCATATCGGAACCCATATGGTTAGATGAATTAGCATGTTTCCGCACACGTTATAATTCAATTATTAATTAAGACATGAAATGTTAACACGGCTACACAGCCAGTATATGTCAAATAGTCCTCTTTAAAGTGACCACTACCCCGTGTGTGGGACTACAGGTGTAAGGAAAAAGGCACTTTTCCGACTACTATATCAACACCTTTTCACAGGTTAAAAAAACAAAAACAAAACAAAACAAAAAAAAACTTCTCGACAAGAAATGACCGAGTAACAACTGGTTCCAAACACAAACTCTGAGATGCTACCATGAAAAATGAATAGAAATTTCAACTCGCAACTTCCTATTCTGCACATAAATACAAACTCTGCCAATAGTACTGTTGGCTGTACCAATAATACCGTCGGCATGACCTCCCCACCCCCACCCCCCCCCTCCGCCATATGCACACGTATATATGCAGAGGGAGATGAGCTTTCCCTCTCTTCCTTTCCCCCCCCCTCTCTCCCCCCCCCCCCCCCACCCCCGTGCCCCTTTTCTTCTTTGATCCCCCCCCTTTTTTTTTTCCCCCCCTTCCCCCAATCCAACCATCCTTATTAGCATAAAAACGTCCGCACATGTAACCCACCCATTCGTTCTGCTTGATGGTAAACCCCCTCCCCTCCCCCCCCCCCCCCCCCCCCCCCCCCCCCCCCTCCACCGTTTTTTTCTTTTTTGTTGCGCATGTGTGTATGTCTGCATTGTGTATCTCTTCTCTCTCTCTCTCTCTATCTGTATTTATACACACACACACACACACACACACATACATATATATATATATATATATAGAATTGTAAACAAAGCTTGCTCTTATGTCTCAGATTGTAAAAATAGGGGGGATAAAGCCTTCATATCTGCAGTGGTAGATTATTCTGCCTAACTGACAGTATGTGCTTGAGTGGGTGAGTGGGGAATAATAAATGCTTCTCAAAATGAACCCTCAGTAAGCTTATAGTCTCCTAAGTGGGAGACCATCTCCAATGGGGAGGAAGCTCACTAACATATACTCCTGGTCAGATATAACTCCTGGTCAGATACCGGTATTTCGAAACCTGATTGTTTCTCCTCAGTGACCGCGGAAAGTGGTAATTTGACTCCTCTGCCTTTTCGGTTTTAGAAGAATGCTATACCAGAAAAAGGCTGGTGTGCAATACTGTAGTATGTTTGATGAGTTTTCAAAAAACTAACCAAAGGTGCCACCTAAGAAGCAAAAGAAAATAATGAAAGAGCAAAACAAGCTACATTTTCTTGTGAAAAGTAGAAAATATAAAAAGATAACCTCTTAAGACACAAGTGCTGAGGGCCAGTTCTTGGAATGAATCCGCAAGGGACTAAATAACAATGAAACAATAAATTCCCAAGGATAAGTACCAAGCACCATTCCAGCACTTACAGAGCAAATAATGATGGTTGGAATGGAGGATTGGGGGAGGGGGAGGAAAAAAAGGGGGAGGGGGGATCAAAGAAGAAACGGGGCAGGTGGGAGAATGCACTCCAAGGAAGTCTCACTTGGAATGACATTTGGCACATGGCCCCTCTCAGGATCAGCTTCATTCTCAGATCTGCATATGACCTTCTGCCCTCAAATGCAAACCTGCTGAAGTGGGGAAAAAACAGACGATCCTTCATGCCCCCTTTGCCATGAAAAACAAACAGTGGAGCATGTCCTAAGCTCATGTAAAGTAGCCCTGGCTCAAGGAAGGTACACATGGAGGCACAACCAAGTGCTCAAAGAGATTGTACAAGTAGTCTGGGCTAGTACCACACACAAAAAGGGAAAATCAGGACTCCAAAAGCACCCGCAACATTCTTCACGGCAGGAGGCAGCGAATCATGGCCAAGAAAAAAACAGTGCCACTCGGACACATGCAGGCAGAGTCTGCTGGACGGGGCAGATGACTGGGAGTGCACAGCAGACCTCCCAGAATGGAATAGTCACCCAGAGATTATCAGCAAGAGTGGCATGAGACCAGACATAGTAGTACACTCTCAGTCAACCAAGCAGCTGATCATGATCATGAACTTCTGGGATAGGCCGGACGACGTCAGGGAAAGACCAGAGGACACTAGGAAAGACCGGAACCAAGGGCTCTGTGGGCTGGCTCCCCACTTTGCCTTCAACATGTGGCTACTAAGTACATAACGAAAAGATGCTCCCAGGATTCACCGAAAGGGGGAGAGAATGATGAATCCATCGGTGCTCAACCAATCACGACTGGAAAATCCCAAACGGACTATGAACATGGACCAAATGGAATGCCCATGTGTCTGTGGAAAGCATTTCGCAAACCACCCGTGGCATGAAGATCCACAGAACAAAGATGGGATGTGTGAAGACTCATCTGAATGAGCAGCAGCGCACTGCATCAGCAGATAAGACGTCGGAAGACCAAGGCCAGGATTTAAACCACAGTGCCAAGGACATCACGCTGTTGGTTCGGATGAGGGATATGCACAGGCCCTCGATGCCAGGCGCCTGAAACTCAACCTGCCACGAGCAAACGAGACTGAAGATTGGGATGCCAAAATCGTCCAAAGACTCGATGCACTGATAGGAAAAAGCACCCTGGAACACAAACTAGCCACATATGGGGACATTGTGTATGCCACATGTAGAGACGCCTATGGAGCAAAACTACCCAAGAGAAAACACCAAAGAAATCAGACGCCAAGAAGAGATGGACAAGATCAGGGTCCAAAAGAAAAACCTCAAGAAGCAAATGAAGACTGCACTGCCAGCTGAAAAACAAGCTTGGAAAAACTCTGGGAAGACCTGAAAGCAAAACACAGCGCCCTCAGCAAAGCGGAATCTGCGAGGAAGAGGAAAAGCAAAAAGAAGAAGACACAAGAGCGTTTCTTCAGAGACCCCTTCCAGTTTGCCAGAACTCTGTTCGAGCAGCCAAAATCTGGGACCCTAAGTGTGGACAAAGGAGTTCTTGAGCAGCATCTGAGGAAAACATACTCTGACTCACAGAGCAAAGCACCACTCGACATTCAAGGTCTGGTGTGGCCAACCAGCCCTGAGGAACAGTTCAATGACAAGCCTCCAACGTTGCGGAAATCAAGAAGGTGGTCGACAAAGCCAGAGCCAAATCATCACCAGGGACAAACGGAATACCTTACAGCTGTACAAGAAATGTCCCAAGGTGCTGGAGTGGCTCCACAGGCTGCTGCGATCAGCTTGGAGAAATCAGAAGATCAGCAGCCAGTGGATGACAGCAGATGGTGTGTACATCCCCAAAGAGCAAAACTCAAATGACATCAGCCAGTTCATCCCAATATCACTACTGAACGTCGAAGGGAAAATCTTCTTCTCTGTCATGGCAGCAAGGCTGACCAAGTACCTCATGAAAACAAGTACTTGGATGTGTCAGTCCAGAAAGGTGGCATTCCAGGCGTGGCTGGCTGTGTAGAACACGCCACAATGATCTGGGACGCAATCCAAAGAGCAAAAACAGAAAAGAGAGACCTGGACGTAGTGTGGCTTGACCTGGCAAACGCATATGGATCTGTACCCCATGAGATGATACAGTTGGCTCTTAAGATGTACCATGTGCCAAAGAACATCCGCGACATGCTCAAGAAGTACTTCAATGGCTTCTCAATGCGCTTCTCTACCAAGGAGTACACAACAGATTGGATCAACTTGGAAGTGGGCATTGCAATGGGCTGTGCCATTTTCCCAATACTGTTCGTGTTGGCAATGGAAGTCATCTTGAAAGCAGCAACAAACAACGCAAGACAAACAGACCTTGGCGACGGATACAAGATGCCCCCTGTCAAGGCCTTCATGGATGACACTACAGTGATTTCATCCAGAGAGACGAGACACGTCACGTGCTGGAGAGGCTGGACGACATAGCTGCCTCATCCAGAATGAAGTTCAAGCCAAAGAAATAATGGAGTCTCTCACTGAGGAAAGGAAAAGTGGCCGAATCTGTGGTCTTCAGTGTTGCCCAACCAGACCATTCCAACAGTAACAGAAGAGCCAGTCAAGAGCCTTGGAAGATGGTATGATGATACGCTGAAAGACATACGAAGAGCAAAAGAAACCAAACAGATGTCGGAAGAAGGCTTGGAGACCATTGACCAGTGTGGGCTCCCTGGCAAATACAAGGTCTGGTGTCTGCAGTTCATGCTGATACCAAAGCTCCTATGGCCTCTGATGATATACGACATCTGCACCAGCATAGTGGAGGCAATGGAATCCAAAATCAACAAGTTCACAAGGAAATGGCTTGGTGTCCCCACCCTGTCTGACTGACATAGCACTATACTGTCGCCAAGCAAAACTGAAACTACCACTTAAATCCATCCTGAGGAATATAAAGCAGGGAAGATCAGACTTCAAAGCATGCTGGAGGACTCAGGAGATAAGGTGGTTGAAGCAATCAAGCCCCAGCTGAAGACAGGCAGAAAATGGAAAGTTCAAGAGGCGATGGATTCTGCAAAAGAAAGTCTCAAGATCAGAGAATAAACAGGACACACACAGACCAACAGACAAGGACTGGGGGTGACCAAAATTGAATGGTGGTCAAAGGCCAAAGGAAAAGCCAAAAGAGACATGATGATTCAGGAGATGAGAAAGAAGAAGACCAAAAAAGACCCCCAAAAAGCAGTCCAGCAGAGCCAGCAAGGGCAATGGACAACGTGGGAGAATGCACTCCAAAGAAGTCTCACTTGGAATGACATTTGGCACATGGCCCCTCTCAGGATCAGCTTCATTCTCAGATCTGCATATGACCTTCTGCCCTCAAATGCAAACCTGCTGAAGTGGGGAAAAACAGACGATCCTTCATGTCCCCTTTGCCATGAAAAACAAACAGTGGAGCATGTCCTAAGCTCATGTAAAGTAGCCCTGGCTCAAGGAAGGTACACATGGAGGCACAACCAAGTGCTCAAAGAGATTGTACAAGTAGTCTGGGCTAGTACCAACACCACAAAAGGGAAAATCAGGACTCCAAAAGCACCCGCACATTCTTCACGGCAGGAGGCAGCGAATCATGGCCAAGAAAAACAGTGCCACTCGGAACATGCAGGCAGAGTCTGCTGGACGGGGCAGATGACTGGGAGTGCACAGCAGACCTCCCAGAATGGAATAGTCACCCAGAGATTATCAGCAAGAGTGGCATGAGACCAGACATAGTAGTACACTCTCAGTCAACCAAGCAGCTGATCATGATCGAGCTCACGGTGCCATATGAGAACAGAATGGAGGCAGCTCAAATCTACAAGACTGAAAAGTATGCTGACCTGGCAAACAGCCTGAGGAGAGAAGGCTATCAGGTCAAAGTCCTCACTGCAGAAATTGGAGCTAGGGGGTTTGTGTGGGAACATCTGCATACAGCCTCATGAAACAGCTCTCAGTTGCAGGGAGGGAAAAAACCAGAGCCCTGAAAGCAATGGCAGAAGCGGCAGAGAGGTGTTCAAGTTGGATCTGGTCAAGGAGGAACAAAAGTGAACTTCATAAGGCTTAACTTTCCTACAAATATCAGGTGTCCCTGTGGCTCAGTGGTTAGTGCGCGAGTCATTAAAGTGGAAATGAGCATGTCCAGAAGGGCATGGGTTCGAATCCCAGCCATGGCTCATCCCAAGATGGGAAAAAAAGGGGCAGCAGAGGGACATCCGGAGTCATGAACCGGGTGTGGCCCAACCCCCCTAGAGTGTCAGGAGATAAGGCCGAAACACTCGCTTGAAGGGGCTTCTCTTCTGAGGACTCTCTGCATCTCACTTCTCACAATTATTCTCGTTACGATCATCATTCACCCACAATACTGTTCACATGCTTTTTTTTTTAAATCCACTTTTGTATGAGTTTTCCTAAGACTCGATACCTCTTTTTCATTGATCATTTCCATCTCTTCTCAAACAACGTGATCATACCAATGCCAGCACATTATTTCACAACTATAATGAACACCATCCAACAGTTCTGTTTACTTTTCCAATAATACTGTGTGCATGAGTTTCCCATCCCTCCTCCCAGTACATATGTATGCGGGAGGGACATGAGGTTTTTAAAACTTATCTGTAGTAGAAGAGGCTTATTAGAACATACAAAAGCTATGTTAAAAGAAACAAAAGAATTCTATAGCCACCTGTACAAAAGGAAGGAAACGCCTCACTGTCAATTAGAAGACTACGTTACCACTTTCCCAAAATTAAGTGAAATTCAATCTGTATCTCTCGAAGGGCCAATAACTGTAGAGGAAGCTTCAGTCGCTTTAAAAATATGAGTCATGGGAAAAGCCCCGGTACAGATGGCACGACCGTAGATTTTTATAAGGTCTTTTGGAGAAAAACAGGAGGCTTTGTTATCAGATAATTAAATGAGGTTTTTAGGGGGAAAAAATGAGATTCAATAACGCTTAAAGAAGGGCTAATCATATGTCTGCCCAAAGGCGAAAAACCAAGAGAATTTCTTAAAATTTGGCGTCCAGTCTCACTGCGTAACGTTGCATACCAAATAGGGTCAGCTTGTATCGCAAATAGGATAAAAACTGTTCTACCAAATATTATGAATTAAGACCAAACAGGGTTTATAAGTGGAAGATACATTGGTGATGATATTCATTTGGTTTATCATTTGATACACTATTTTGATGACAAACAATTACCAGGATTGCTAGCTTCAATAGATTTTGAAAAAGCTTTTGACTCTGTAAATTGGTGTTATATGCAGAATGTACTAAAACGTTTGGTTTGGGGGAAGACATTTGGCAATGGATCTCTGCTGCTTTATTGAAATATTACATCATCAGTAATTCTTAACAGTAAAGTTTCTGAAAGATTTGCAATTCAGCGTGGATGTCGACAAGGAGATCCCATATCACCGTATCTCTTTGTTCTTTGTGCTGAGATGTTAGCGTGTAAAATAAGAGAAAATAGTGATATTAAGGCATAAAGATTGCAGATTCAGGGATAAAAATCAGTCAGTTTGCCGATGGTACACATTCTTCTTTCTGGAAGGGGATCGAAAATCAAATGAGAACTCATTCAGAAGTCTTTCAGATTTTGAAAACTTTTCTTTCCAACCAATATGGCGTTTCACTATTTATGGGATTGTAAACATGTTGAATCATTCTGGGGGTGAATCAGAAAATGATATAAAAAGCAAATGTGTACATTGTGAAAGACTGTCATTAGACGCTGGTCTTGTACTCTTTGGCACTGATGAATATTCAAAGATCGATGAGTGCCTTTCTTTTATTTCATTACACGCTAAACATTTTGAGTACAGATGTCGCATAGGTAACGCAAAGCCCATCGGTTTCTGGGTTTCTCAGACAACTGAAATACATAAGAATGTAGACAGACACGTTCATCTACTAGAAATGAGACAAGAAAAATTCAATGCAAAATGACTTGCATATAATACACTCTTAAAATAAAGATTGAATGTTCCTAAAAATGTTGATCTGCATTGTATTGCACGTTACTGCATTACACTGTACGCGCGCGCGCGCGCACACACCACACACACACACACACACACACACACACACACGCACATACGCACGTACGCACGCACACACGCACGCTCGCACGCACACACACATGTGCACACACACATGTGCACACACACACACACACACACACACACACACACACACACACACACACACACACACACACACACACACACACACACACACACACACACACACACACGCTATCAAAACATACATCAACTCTGTCATTAAGGTTAGGTCAGACATTGACTTTCCTAAAAGAGCTAAATCAATATCCTCTCAATTTACACTAGTAACATTCATAACCAAAATTATAACCGACTCTGGCATTTCTACAGATAAAGATTCAGTATCTGTCAGACCATTCTTTTTCCCAATACCAACATGGGAACTTCAAAAAGCTTATATTGACCTTGACCACAAAGATATAAATAAAGGAGAAAACATAAATATGCTAGCCAGATATACTAAATGCCATATTGAAGAGAACTACACGAACCATTTAAAGTATACACAGACGGTTTTTGCATAAGCGGTAAAATAGGGGTGTGCCTTTTTAAACCCTGATTTGAAAATTGAGAAATCGTTCTATATTGGATTACACAAGTCCATATTTACAGCAGATCTAACAGCAATACTTATGGCCTTAAATTATTTGATCAACTTCCCTCAAACTATATTTCAGATTCTTTTTTGTGTAGATTCTAAATCAGTTTTGCAGGCAATTCAAGCCTTACAAATGCACATCTGGCCAGAAATGATTATGGAAATTAGTTGCTTAATACACATGCTAATTGTAAGGGGTACCCAGATAACGTTTTGTTGGATACCATCTCACTGTTCTTTATACTATAACGAAAAGGTAGACAGGGCAGCTAAACATGGCGCTAAGTGTGGTTCTCAGTCTGAATACCTTCATTTTCCTCTTTCCTTGCACGAGCATTATGGCATACTAAGGTCGCACATTTGGAATGTTTTCCAAAAAAGTGAAGTGAAACACAAAAACAACCAAGATCATTTTAATCTTCAAAATATAAAAGATAACTTTATCACGACTAAAAAAAGTACTTTCCTTTATGTATAGATGGAAACTTGATGCTTTCAAAACAAAATATGTCAAAAATATAGTTTGCATTTGTTGGTGCAAAATATCTCCTAATCATATTCTTTCTGGTCAAAGCTTGAAGATATTCATACCAGTTTTATTGGAGAATAACTTGCTCAGTATATTCGATTCACCAGCTTTGACTTATGACTTTTTTTGTAAGTCTAGAGAACAGTCCAATGGTCATAATTTATAATTTTTTTTTTTTTAATGCGGAAGTGATGGAGGGGTAGAAGAGGAGATGGGGTAAGGGGAGAGGAGGGGGGGGGGGGGGGGGGGCGATGTTTTATAATTTTGTTGATTTTTTTTTTTTTTTTCTATTATGATAGTATAACAATATATTCTTCCTACATTCAAATACACATACATTTTCACGCCTAAGCATCCATATGTATAAACACGTACATGAATATGTAGAACTCCATACAGTTTAGACATAGACAAGTCTTACTCTCTTACTCATGCACTGTTTTTTTTTTTCGTCTAATCTCACGATTAGTGGAAAGACGTTAAATGAATCACACACACACACACACACACACACACACACACACACACACACACACACACACACACACACACACACACATGCGCGCGCGAGCACACACACACACACACACACACACACACACACACACACACACACACACACACACACACACACACACACACGCGCGCGCGTTTCTCAAAAAAAAAATGCATCTAGTTTGTTTAATATTTCGAAATGTTTACTTCATAGTCCTGTAGGACATTTGTTATAGACTAGTTGATTGTTTTTGTTGTTAATGCTTATTTTTTTTTCTTCCTTGGTCAAGAGACACAAATACGTACACACACAATACGGTCCCTCTCCCCTCCTCCTCCTCCCGATCCCCCCTCCCCTCCCCCCCCCCTCCCCCCCCCGTCTAATATCACTATGTGGATAGACGTTAAATTGAAGACAACAACAACACACACAAGCGCGCGCGCGCGCGCGCAAACGCACACATACCCCCCCCCCCCTCCACACACACACACACACACACATACACACGCTGTCCTCTAGCCCACACACAGACATAGAATGCCTACGTTGCAAATGTGACTGCTGGCGGAGGAGGGGTAGACAACAAACATTTGAATGTATGTACATGAAACAGCTTGCCACCAGGGGAACATGTGGAGCAGGGGGTTGCACACAGTGAGCAACCTGCAGTGGGAACGCAGCTACCGAACAAGCAGCACAACGCTCCGCAATCTGGTGAGGACTGGTGTTGTTCTGTTGTGTTTTTGGTCCATTGTCCGTCTAGGTGAGGACTGGTGTTTGGTGCTAGCCGTGTTGTCTTTGGATCCCAACATCTATGTAGAACAGAACAGGCGTCTGGTATTGGCCGTGTGTTTGGATCCCATTGTCCTAAGGCCTGGTTTTCCTTTTCAGCCAGGCAGGATGACGTGGCTAGGCAGTTCTTGTGACTGTCGCAGACAAGATACTCTCGCACCCCCTAAACAGGTGCTAGGCATGTGGAACATCGAGTAGGAATGTTGGCATTGAAGTCTTTATGTCAAACACAAGAACTCTGATTCTATCCTATTCTTCATAATAAACAAGCCAGTTCTGTAAACTGTTTGTTTGGTGGTCTTGTCAGACAATGGAATATCCATTCTGTCCTAGCCGGGTGGATGGCGACGTGTCCTGTGTGAAGCTGTCAAAGCCTTTCGTTCATCCAGTCTTCCCAATGTTTTGAACGCTGTTTTGCTTGAAAAGAAACAACAGGCCGAAACGTCTTCTGTACTTTGTTTGTTTGTTGCTTTGTTTGGTGGCTCAGTGATTCTATTTTTGCTCTTGTGGTGAACGTGCAAAGCACGAATCTTAGAGAATTTGGCGCTACCAGGCTTGGCTCAAACCAGTTCTGTCCGCTGTAATGGTGGCTGTGGTGTTGCAAGTGGCTTCTGATTGTAGTGAATAATCACGTATGTATGTCGCTACGTTTATTCTTAGTATTTTCTTGGCCGGAATTTGCTTAATATGTTGACAGTCGTGTGCTGGATTGTGTGCGTGTGTCAGTCTGAGTGTATGTGGCTTGCCGGAGCTGAACTTCAGAAACATGAAGCGTGTTATAAGGTTTGACCCAACTTTCCACAGCTAAGTGGTTGAACGGTCCATTCAATGGCCGTGAGCCAGTGAAACGTGGTCAAGTTATCGCGAATGTGGTTTATTGCACACGGTTTTTTCTTAATGATCATGTATACTGCTTATGTGTATAAAGACATACAAAAAGAATTTCATAGGTCTTTTTTTTTCTTCGTGAAGGGAATGAATACACACGTCGCACGACTGATTCTTTCTTTGCACTGAGACATCTGGTGGAAAGTGAGATGGGGGATACAGCCGTGTGCTTTGAAAATTATAGAGAATCATTCGAATCAGAATGTGCAGAAAGCGCCTGCTAATAGTAGTACCTGTACGCTCATACTCAGTTCTAAATATGAATACGTTTTCAAAATACATACTACGTACTTTTGTTACATATGCGCTGACCAAACTGACTAAAAATTAATAGTTACTTTATTTTTGTTTTGTTTTCCAATGACATAGAATTGTGTAATGACTGACCAAGCGGTTTAATATCTGGTTAATTGTAGAGTGGTTGAGGTCTGGTTTTCATTTTCTTCCTGACTAGCTCTTGTTTCACTTTTAAAGTGATTAAAATGATTGAAATGAGCACCTCAGAGTGGCAAGCACCCTTAATAATAAATAATAATAATAATAATAATAAATAATAATAATAAATGATAATAATAATGGTTTCTTATAGCGCCTAATCAAACGAATTTCTCTACGCGATTTACAAAATCATACTACATTCACCTTCTCATATGCAATAGTACACCTTACACCCAACTACAGATACTATTACTACAAAAACTAACAAATCCTATTAGTACGACATTCACTTATTTTCAAGTATCACTACAAAAACTAAACCCTATAACGTTCAATTATACAACAAATACATGTAACAGAGAACATACTTTAAAACAGTATGACAAAACACCCACCCCACATCCTCCATACACTCACACATACACTAACCAACATTGTCTGAAATAAAGTGAACATACGTGGGAACACACACACACACACACACACACACACACACACACACACACACACACACAGAGCAGAGCCTTCACCAAGTTTGATCTGCTTCAACCCTATCTTCAGTTCTCGCTGGTGTTCGTGACGGCTACGTGAGTGTGTCCTGTACATAAGTTGTTTGATTGTTGTTTGAAGTAAGCAGAGGTTACGACATATGTTCAGCAAACGACCGTGACGTCCCCAAAAGTTGTTTGGTGGGCGACTATGCAGTCAGTTTGACAGGCGAATGGCCATGGTACACTTAGGTTCACAATGACCACACTTTGGACTTCTCGCCTGTTACTGTCTTCGGCGACGAGTGACCCAAAAGACCTCTAGAGACTGTGGCCACAGTCACTCTTCCCCCACACACATCTGGGTGACGTGGCAGTCAGTGTTTGTGGCCACAGTCGATCCTCCCTCATACACACACATCTGGGTGACGTGGCAGTCAGTGTGTGTGTGTGTGTGTGTGTGTGTGTGTGTGTGTGTGTTTCTGTGGACTCATCCTCTACGGATATACTCATTCTCCCTCCAGCAGGACAGCAGAATACATGGCCATCGGTTACAGTTTGACAGCCGTGTGTTGGAAGCTGTGTGTGTGTGTGTCAGTCTGAGTGTCGTTGGCTTGCCAGTGCTGGATCTCAGAAACAGGCTGTATGTTCTGCGCTCATCAAACACTGAATCAATGAACGTTCATCGAAGGTTTGGTCATTCAGTTCAATGGGCACGATTCACTTCCTGAGCATAATGCCATTCACAAGCCATAGGTCTTCGGTAAGTGATCATGCCGTCAGTTCGATAGGTGAATCGTCAGCTTTTCATTGATCTTGGCACTCACTGGACTTCACAGTCCTTGTGTGTTACCTTCGGCAACCAGCCAACACAAAATCCCTCCCAAGACTGCGGCCACAGTCGTTGCTCCTTCACACACAGCTGGTTGGCATGGCAGTCGATGCTTGTCACTGTTGCCGTGGGTAGATGCTCTCACAGTCCCGGGGTAGAAAACCAAGGCGGGTACTCCGTGCTTTCAGTCACAGCTTGTCATGTTGTTGCAAACGCTTCTGCGGTCACAGGTGTAGAGACGAAAAAAAAGAGAGTCGGTCAGCGTGTTGGACATCAACTTGAAACGTTCGCCATTATATCCTTTATATCCTTCTCCGAGACACAAAAGAACTCCATTTCCATCTTTCTTGATAAAACACACACAACAAACAAACAGACCACCTACTTCTGACTTCTGTCGCATGCAGAGACGTACTGTCACAGAAATAGTTATATGCTCACGTGTGTTTTGGGGATATAGACTGCTACAGGAGTGGTTTAGACAGCCAGGTAGATAGAGACTAGAGGCAGAAGGCACATCTAACATTGAACCGAAACACCAGAATCCAATTGAACCTGCATTTTTTTTCTGCACTATAGAGAGTACCGTTAGCCAAGCCCAATTCTATGTTGACGCACCTAGACTAAGTCCTAGTCTAAAAAAAAACAAAACAAATATGGAGTCACATTTACCTTGTAGCAAGCAGAATGTCGCCGAGGCCCAAGTGCACGACTGTTCCGATGCCAGGAGAGAGGAGAGAGAGAGGAAGTGAATGGTTGAGTTTTACGTCCCCATAGCGAAGGCTTTTAGGGGCATATCTTCCATTCACGGTAGTCTCTGGTGTCATTGGATTTAAGAGATTCGTGGTGCGGTTGTTCATTGTTGTTATTCGACAGTGGTAGTCGTTAAGAGAGGAAGATGATGTCTTTAGTTTATATAGCTTTTGCCCGAGTCCGAATCGAATAAACTGTGAAGCGTGGCACGTCTTTGACACCGTGAGAGAACGCCAGGCACTGGACATGACCAAGGTCTGGTTTTCATTACTGACCAACTGCTCGGGGGATGGGGGGAAGGGGGAGGGGCGTGGCAATGTGAGGGGGGGGGGGGGGGGGGGGGAAAGCAGGAGAGGGGACCTAGCTGTCAATGCATCCGGGTTGTTTTAATGACCGATGTAACTGCTCGGATAGGGGGAGGGGAGGGAGGAGGGGGGGGGGGGGGGGGGGGGGGGGGGGGCGAGGGAGGGGCTTAGAATGTCTCACAGGCTGACACTTCAGTATCACGCTTAGATGAAGACGATTCCTTTAGGGTAAGGGGATCGCCCTACAAGGGATCGCAAACAGGATATACTGGGCAAGTACAGGTTGGAAGCAGTCCAATAACATGAGCTCTGAGGGTTTTGTCATGTTAGTCTGCGGTGGAAAATCAGTTTTTGTGATCCTTGTCATTAGGTCATAACGTTGTTGGTCAAATAATTTGCAGTCATCGAGAAAATGTAGTTCGTCCTCAACGACGTGGCATGTTGTGCATAATCTGTTTTCTCTGTCAGTGTTGGTATAACGGCCCCTCTCAATTTGGAGTTCATGGGCACTTATTCGTAATCTAGTTAGTGCTCGTCTGCAATCTGTGTCAGTGTGTTGCTCCAAATAAGCCGCCTGTTTTGTATTCGGTAGTAACTGTGGCATAAAATTTGAGCTTGGATGTGCTTTCGTTCTTTTGTTTCTTCCAGAACTCAAATATAAAACGTTTCCAGCTTCGCATTGATTAGAAACTTCAGGCGAGTCACACTAAATGTACCTTGATTTTCCCAGACATGCTGTAATCCTATCGTTGACAAGGTTTGTCTTATAAACTTCGGCCATTTGCTTTCTTCGGTGCCCTGAGAGATCATTGACTGATAAATCTGTTGTTGGTAAGAGTCTTGGTCTGACTCTAATATGTGTATCCAGAATGCGAATGCGATAGTCTGGGTTATCACTTTAAAAGTAATCGGGAATCTCCCCAGTTCGCCCAAAACCGGTAATGTCATTGCTTTTCTATGAACTCTTAATAATTGCCTGCAGAATTTAATGTGTGCGGTTTCATGTGGGAATTTGTTTGCAAGACAGGTTTTGAACAAATGCTGCATTTTCTTTTCTTGACATATTTCATCTTTGTATTGGTAAGAGGATGGGAACCACACCTCCGACCCATATGTGAAGATGGGAGAGACTAATGAGTCGAATAGGGTTGTAACTGTTCTCATATTTACATTTTGACCATAAAACGTTCTCTTCAAGGTATGTGCGGCTTTATTCCCCTGTCTTGCTAAGTGTTCTTGGGCTTCTGTAAAATGTCCGTTTTTATGGAAAATGACTCCAAGATATTTATATTGATCTACTGTTTCAATTATGTTTTCACCGCAATTGAAGAATAGTGGTGCCTTTGGATCTGATTTGGTGAATACAACGACCTTTGTTTTCTCTGTGTTGATTTTCATTCCCCAGTCTAAACAGTAGTTGTGTAACTGGTTTAATTTACTCTGAAGTCCCTGTTTTGAAGTCGAGAGGATGGCTAAATCATCTGCATACAAAAGACACGGAATTTCGACTTGTTTTTGGTCAGAAATTCGTGGGGAATCATGGTCTCTGAGATATCCGACTATGTCATTTATGAATATGTTAAATAAGGTTGGGCTAAGGGTATTACCTTGGAGAACACCTTTTTGTATTATATTTCCTTAGTGAAACCAGATTGGCTTCTTGTACAAACCGAAGCCCCGTTGTACATGTCCTGTATGATTTGGTAGCATTTACCAGTTATTCCTGCTTGCATCATTTTCATCAGTAGGGCTTCGTGCCATATATTATCAAATGCTTTGCTGAAGTCAACAAAACAGCAATAAAGCCTTTTAGTTCTGTCTTTTAGTACCTTATCAACTAGTTTTGACAATATGAATATTTGATCAGTGGTCCGTGAACCCTTTCTGAACCCTGCTTGCTCCTTTGCCAAGAGGTGGTTTGCCTCAAGATAATTCATTAACCTTTCATTCATTATGTTGCAAAAAACACTTTTTTCCAAGCGAACTATTCAAAGTTATGCCTCTGTAATTGTTGGGGTTGGACTGGCCGCCTGACTTATAGACTGGGACTGTGATTCCTGTTTTCCAGAGGTCGGGTATTTTTTTTGATGATTTAAGAAGTTAAAACGCGTCTTTCAGAAGAGGAGCGATTTCAGGTAACATTGCTTTAAGCATTTCGTTTCTAATTCCATCTTTGCCTGGGGATTTTTTTATTTTTCAGCTTTCTGACCGCGTTCCTAACCTCCGTTTCTAGTATTTCATAATCTAACTCAGAATTCCCAGAAGGACGATTATTTGACCTCTTAAATGCTACTAACATGTCATCAACTGTTTGTTTTCGTTTTTCTGCGATCTTCTGTTTCTCTCCTATTAGTGTTTTAAGATGTTCAAACCATTTGTTCGCGCTGAGACAATTTTTCTTGACCATAGATTTCATGATCGTATGTTTGCAGTTCCCGAACGGTTTTCCATATGAATTGGGATCAGTTTAGGGCTTCGTTTAGTGAATTAAGGAGTTTGTTCCGATATGTTTTTCTTGGTTTTCTTTAAAAGTCGTTTATATATTTTACATTGTGAAAAGTATTTTTGCCTTAGTTGTTTTATTTTGGGGGTTTCTGTTGACCGCGTTCAGTAGTGATCTTATCTCTCTTCTTTGGGAATGACAGTCTCTGTCGAACCACTTCTTTTTCTATGTCTAGATTTTTTTCCTATCCGTCTTTGTCTAAGCGCCATCTTTGCTGTGGTTGAAAATATATTCGTTATATGTTCAATAGTCGTATTTATGTCGATGTCATGTTCATTTGTTGCAAGTTGTGTCACAATGTCGGTCTTGATATTTTGGATCATGGTGCGTATGTTGGGCATTTTAGAGGTTGCTACTACTTTTTCGGCAGACTTTTTCATCCACTGAAATACTAGATAGTCTTCTTCTGTGTTTTTTGTAGAATTCCTATGAAGTAGGTCTTTACGTGACTGTTGTTCATCGTGGGTTGTGAGAGAGGCTTGTCTTTTGTGTAATGTATTTTCATTATCTATGGGTAGTTGGATCAATAACTCTAGTGGGCAGTGGTCAGAATGTCGTGTCAGGTCAGTTACTTTCAGTTTAACACATGTCTAAGCAAATATTGTGAGCAAAGGAAATAATCTACTACGCTGCTTCCCTTTGAATTATGACAAGTACAATCCTGCAAGATCTCCAAGCACTCTCCCATTCAAAATACACATTTGATTTTCAATACACATGTTACATAAACGACGTCCGTTCTTATTAGTAAAGAGGTCCATCGACTGTCTTTTTATGACGTTATCAAAATGATAGTCAGCAGGTAAATCATAATAATTCTTCTCATTGTCCAGCTAACGAAGTCGGTTTGATTGCCTGTCCTTGCATTAAAGTCACCACACAGGAGGACATTGCCTTTTGTTGTTAGTTCTTCAATGTCACTTTCTAATGAGTCCCATATGCATCTAGTGTAGTCCTTGCCGAAAGGAAGAGTGTTCCGGTGGAATATATACACAACCTAAATATACATCTCTCTTTTTTCTGCGGTTTTCACTGTACATGCTGTTTTAATCTGTAACCATGCAACATCGCTGTTATTTTCTTGGTAGGAATTTTATATATATTTTCTGTACTGCTCTTTTATGTAGACAGAGATACCCCCCGAAGCCCTTGGGGCTTTCCCCCTTTTTGGTCGATAATAATGAACCCCTGCTGCAAAACCAGGTAAAGATAATTCATTGGCTTTTTCTATATCAAAATGGGTTCTTGTAAAAACACAATGTCATATTTAGACAGGATTTCTACGACACTTTTATCAAGGAGTTTGTTAATCTTTAAGCCGTCATCGGTCCCCTTGTAACCTCTAATATTCCATGATAGCACACGTAACGGAAAAGTCATTTGTAATATTTTGCGTACGAAATAATGTGCAATACATCTATGGGAAAACAGCTTACACACACTCACGGACTAAGAGCTAATAGAAGCCGCTGTGGGCACGGTTTGAGTATGGGGAGGGAAAGGCCGACTGTGATGTTGCCGAGGGCGCATGTTGTCTCGTCTGTCATTACCATGGTGGTACCGGCGGTCGTCTCGGCGATTTGGTAGGTGTGTCGTCGGTTGTGTCGGTAGTAGGGTTGGCGGTCATCTCGGCGTCGCTCGGCGGTCGTACCCGTGGTAATGTTCGGCGATGTCACACGGCGGTCACCTCGGTAATTTCGGTTGTCGCCTCGGGCAGCATGGCTGTAGGCTTCCCGTCGGCCATATCTGCGTCCATCCCGACGGTCTTCCATGCGACGACCGAGCCAACGGTAATCGTCATAACCAGGTTGGTGATCGGGCTGGTTGAGACGCCCGAAGTGTTGGCGTGTCGTGTCACCGTGGTATGTGGCAGCACCTTTGTGCTGTCGGTAGGAGCCCTGGTGATGGCGTGGTCTGCTGTCGGCTTCTCTCTCTCTCTCTGGTCTCGGATGGGTCGTCTGCGTCGCTGTTTGGGTTTTTCCCAGAACAGGCCCGCGAGTTGTCTGCCCAGGTTGCCTGCCAGGATGCTGGTGCCTTTATCAGAGGGGTGGATAGTGTCCCTCATCAGCCGCTCGTCCCATACCTTCAGATTGTGTGGG
>JADBJO010016981.1:37500-38994 GCA_016801955.1 Conus betulinus | reverse complement strand
CTTTCTGGAGTGTTCAGAACTCTTCGAAGCCCCCCTTTTTTGCTTTTTTTTTTTTTTAAAGAATGGGTTTTTTTTTTATCCCTAATAGTCCTTCGAATGAGACTATAAACTGAGGTTCCGTGTGTGAACGCACGCATAACATCTTGCACACACGTAAAATCCCATCACCAACTTTCGTGCGAGAAGGCCAGTTTGGCCGTTGGTATAGATAGATGACACGTTACACATAGCATGCACCCTGCGTGAGAAAATGGAAGAAACGGAGGAAAGAAATAAGGAACTTGACCTGTGAACGATACTGACTGAATCACACGGGAAACGACTGAATGAAGCACCAGCAGGCAGCTCTTCAGTCAGCTCTACCCAGGTAGGCAGCCTGTTGTGTAAACGAGTGTGGATTGTAAAGCGCTTAGAGCTTGGTCTCTAGCCGAGGATAGGCGCTATATAAGTATTCATAATAATGATAACAATAATTCAACTGGAAGCAGTGTCGTGTAGGCCCCAAAGTGTTACGATGCTGTTTCTGTTCGACCTGCCCAGCCCAGAGAGGCACACACGATTCTAAGCAACGAATGTTACAGAGTTGGTTTTATAAATGTTATGTCACACGTTGAAACACCTACGGCAACTGCCGCATCTAAGAGGCGTTGGCTGCACTGCCTGCTCGACCGGTGTACGAAAATAAATTTGTCAATTAGGTCAGCCATCTTGGAATTTGGCGCCACTATCTTTCAATCTTCAGTTGTTATTGTTGTTGTTTTGCGCCCCGCTAGTTCATGGCAATAGATTAAGTAGATTCCAAACAAAGTTTCTGGTGTGTTTTTTTTTTTTCTTTTTCTTTCAACCTTGGTAAGAATTCGAAGTAGGCCTGCCTGTCTAGTGCTCGTCTGCTTTTCGATTGTTAAGCCAAGCATGATTGGGTGTCTATTAGTAGCGCTGTTCACTGGCTTATGATGCGAAATACAAGTACTGTTGGGTTTTTTTTTGTTTGTTTTTTTTTGTTTTGGCCAGACAAAAAAATGAGCTCACATGCGAAACAGTTTGGAAAACTGTTTCTACATATGTATGTCAATCCGGAAACACAGAAAACTCCAAGCTGTTCGCTTATTTCGGGTAAAAACGTTCCTTTTTTTGCGACTTCCTTGTGATGTATAGTTGACACTGGACACTGAATACGTGTCGTTGGATATGAAATGTCGCAGTCTACCTCTTCCTGAGGAGCAGTGGCATGTGCACTCGTGAATGTACGGACTCGCTCTCTCTCTCTCTTTCTCTCTCTCTCTCTCTCTCTCTCACACACACACACACACACACACACACACACACACACACACACACACACACACACACACACGCGCACGTACACGCGCACAGACACGCACGCACGCGCACACACACACACACACACACACACACACACACACACACACACACACACACACGTGTGTGTGTGTGTGTGTGTGTGTGTGTGTGTGTGTGTGTCCCTTCTTCTTC
>JADBJO010016981.1:30000-35000 GCA_016801955.1 Conus betulinus | reverse complement strand
GAGAGTGAGGTGGCTGTGCTGCTGGAAGTGGGGCACAAACAACGGGCCTCAACGCCTGGTCAATGTATCGCTGCGCAGTAACGCGCCATTTCCGCGACCAGGGCCAATGTCTAGGAAAAACAACAGGCCCAACAAGCTGGTTGAGGCTGATTCCTCCCCATACCATGAAGCTGCGCACCTCCCCAAGCGTTGATCTCGTGGGAAGTTGTTGTTGGCATATCTCTGGATGCGCCTCCTCCACACCCGGATTCGGCCATCAGCATGATGAACACAGTATCGGCTCTCATCCATGGAGAGGATGCCCCTCCATTGCCGCCAGTTCCCGTTCCGGTGCTGCTGGGCCCATTGCAGTCGTTGTTGCCTGTGTCTTGGAGTAAGAACAGGTCGCCTTACGGGACAGCAGCAGTGCAGGTGATGTTCTGTTCATCGACGCCGCACAGTTTCACCAGAAATTGGGTGCACCATGCCTGCCAATGGTGTTTTCTGGCCGTTTCCGTTGCATAAGTGAATGGCTCACACAGGTGACGGCGGTGAATCGCCCGATCTTGTCGCGCAGTCGTTACACGGGGTCTGCCGCTTCGTGGGTTGTCCCGAGCGTCGCCATTTGCCTGGAACCTGGCCCACAAACGACAAATTGTAGAGACAGCCACGCCAAACGCAGCTGCGACTTGTGCAGCACGGTTTCCAGCTTGGAGTCGCCCTATGGCTCTTTCTCTGTCGACGGCGCTCAGTCTTGGCATTCTGGTCATGTGGAAGTGATTGCTTTGCCAGGGCGTACAGCCTGGGTTTTATTCCTAGTGATGTGTGAATACTGTTCAGCGAAAAAAAAAAAATTGACATGACTGTTTGCATTCGCCTTGCACATGCAAAAAACGCGCTTCCACGTTCATGGCGCCGGGTGTGAGCTCATTTCTAGTGACCTGACATGATTTGCACGTGCTGCACACTAGGTCTAATCCCCTGCCTTTCCTCTTTCACATTCCCCTTGCCTTTCTCTTCCTACTGCACAGGTCGCCGACGGCCTCCCCTTTCTACAGTATCAAAGATTTCCGCTGTACCCCTCCCTGTCCTCTTACAGTCTCCTCTCTCCCCTTTTCCATCTTTCTCTTGTTATCGCTCTGTGTGCTTGTGTCCGCTCGGTTGTTATGTATCTCTTCTCCCGTCTCTCTCTCTCTTCTCGCTCTCTCCTCTCTCATCTCTCGTTTTCTCATCCCTGACCCGTACTATTGTGAAGGGGTTTTTTCCCCATTGGTTCCCCTTTCCGTTTTGGACCACCTTCTCCCTCCTTTTTTTCCTCCCCTCCCTTTCCTTCCTTCACTCCTCCCAACCCCCTCTTCCCGTCCACTCATATGCATCGTGCTTCCAAACTTTCTTTTGCGTGTCATCCACCCCCCCCCCCCCCGCCACCCCCCCAGACCCCTCTATCCCCCCCCCCCCCCCCCCCCCCCCTCCACTCTCGTATTTCTCTCGGCAAGGTTTGAACATGATGCACGTGCAGCGCGTGGTATACAACGTCCACGCGCCGAGCAGTGATATCTTCTCATACTAGCAATATGTGCCTCAAATCTTGTCACTCCTTCGCAGCCTCAGTAACCTTGCTCCAACCTCTTTGCTAAAAGTTTCCTTGCGTTTATTTTTTTTTTTTTTTTTGCGGGTCCTTTCCCTTTTGATAGTAAGTGATGGGTTTTTTTGTTTTTGTTTTTTTCTAAGAGATGTTGGTAGTGGTTATCATTATAAGCAGTAGCAGTTTTAGTATTAATATTGTCATAGTAGTCGTAGTAGTTTAATAATAATAATGTTATCATTATCATCATCAGTAATATCATTATTGTGGTTTGTTTTTGTTGTTGTTCCGGTTGTTGTTTTCCATTTATGTACGGTGTTTATCCATTTGTTCATTTATTTATTTACATTATTTGCAGACCATGACATTGACGACCTGGAGATGCAGGTGGTACGCTACAAACCCGAGGGGCTTGACACGCTGTGTCGCAAACACCAAGTTCTCCAGGAAGGAACTGCAGATCATGTACAGAGGCTTCAAGCAGGTAACAGGCGTCGTCTGTGGCACTCGTTGTCTTGTTTGTCACGTCTGTCTTGTTTGTCACTCTTGTTCGTCACTCATGTCTTGTTCGTCACTCATGTCTTACCACTCTTGCCTTTTTTTTTGTACGTCTTCTTCTTCTGTCTTCTTCGTCGCCCTGTCTGTGTTTTTATTACTGTTTTTCTTTTAGCAGTCTGCCCTCTTTGTCACCCCGTCTTCTTGTCATTCTGTCATGTCAGTCTTCTTTGTTCGATTTTTTCACTCTGTCTGTGCTGTCAGTCTTTCTTTATCAGTCTGTCATCTTTGTCATCCCGTCTCCTTTGCCGGTCCCTCTTCTCTGTGAGTCTTGTCCGTCAACCTGTCGTCTCTGTCACTCTTTATCTTGTTTGTCAGTCTGTATTCTTTTGTCTTCTTTGTCACTCTTCCTTCTTTGTCAGTCTGTATTCTTTTGTCTTCTTTGTCACTCTTCCTTCTTTGTCAGTCTGTATTCTTTTGTCTTCTTTGTTACTCTTCCTCCTTTGTCAGTCTTTCTTGGCAGCTTGTCTTTTCTGTCAGTCTGGCTTCACTGTCGTCCTGTTTTCTCTCTCAACATGTCATCTCTGTATCTCTTCTCTGTCAGCCTTCACCGTCGCCCTGTCTTTCTCTCTCAACATGTCTTCTCTGTCAGTCTCTCATCTCTGTGTCTCTTCTCTGTCAACCCTATCTTCTCTTGCACGTTTCCCTCGTCAGTTAAGTACTTCCTCTCGATCAATCTGTCTCCTCTATACGCGTCTTATATCTGTAAATTTCTCTTCTCTCTGTAAATGTAATCCGTAAAATTGTCTTTCCTCTACGTAATCTTTACTGCCTTTTCTGTGTAGCGCGCATGATAATATCATGCAGACGTCGTGTGTATTCTTCTTAATATCTTCCGGTCATAAGTCAGGGTGTCATCCCCTTTCATTATTTTGTTAGCATCAGTTTTATGTTGGCTGTGCAAGATGCTGTAACTTCATGAACACATTTAGTGGTGATAAAGCTGGTCCTTCTTTTTACTCTGTGTTTTCTTTGCTGTCCTTTGGAATACAAGCGATTATTCCCAGTTTCCTTTTTTTAATCTCCTTTTTTTGCGAGTCAGAGAATTGAATTTTACAGCAGCAAATTGCGAATGATATAGTGAAGATACAGTGTCTCTATAAATGGTGGGTTTGTTGTTGTTGTAGTTGTTGTTGTGTTTTGCTTTTGTTTTTTTCTACTGAAAACCTGTCTGTCTCTAGCGTATGTTATGATTCGTCTAAGAACAGTTAAAGTTTCTTCTCCAGTAATGTCACCGTCCACCCCCCCCCCCCCCCCCCCCCCCCCCCATCCCGGTTTCTGCGGTTCATCTTCTTCTTATTTTGGATCGTGTTCGGGGATCAAATTACCTAAGTTAATATTCCTTAATGTGCTTTCAGTGGAGATATGCAAGTCCTGGTAGACAGCTTTTTTGACGTTTCACTTTTTTTGTGTAACGGTTTCACCATTGCGTGATCGAGTAGACGGCATTGCTCCACGGCAAAATTGTCTACTTTCAAGATTAAGGACTATATTGTATGATTTTTCCCTCTTCCATTTCCCTGTTAATTCGCCGTCAAATTAACGCCCCCTTGCTGCTTGATTTCCCTCGGCTGTTTTAACCGGGCCTTGTAGAGTTTCGTGTTTGCCGCAGATTCTTTGTTACATTTTGTTCCTAGCTTAGTTACTATTTAACCTGTCAATTTCTTCGGCGTACTGTTTTCCATCTCTGTCTCTCTGTCTCTGTCTCTCTCTCTGTCTCTCTCTCTCTCTCTCTCTCTCTCTCTCTCTCTCTCTCTCTCTCTCTCTCTCATAAAGCATTGCAAAAAAGATGCCTATGTAAAAGAAAGAAAAGAATATTCTCAGATGAAAAGAGAGAAGAAGAGAGAGTATGATGAAAACTAGAATTAGAAAGCTCAAAGAGTCAATCAAGGATCCGAAACTTTTCTGGGCAACTATAAGAGCTGTTAATAGGAAGATGATGATTTTTAATGACATAAGCTATCAACAGTGGTATGATCATTTCTTCAATGTCTTCAATAGTTTCGAAAGTACATCAGTACATGAAACTGTTGAACATGAAGAACTAGAGGAGGAAGAAAACGAAGAGGCATTGTTTCACGATCCAATTACTAAACAAGAAGTAGCTGATGAGATAAAAAAATCTGAAAAGTGACACAAGTGGAGGTACAGACAAAATTGTAGGTGAAATGTTTTAAACATTCAAATATGAAAATGTGGACTTTCTAGTCAAATTGTTTAACACTATTTTTGATAGTGGAATGTTCCCCCAAGAGTGGTGCAAGTCTATAATAATACCAATTCATAAAAAGGGTGACGCAAATAACCCGGATAAATTATAGAGGAGTAGCTTTAACTAACCGTTATAGGTAAAATCTATACAAGCATTTTAAATAAAAGATTAACTAAATGGGCAGAAAGGGAAGCAAATAATTATATGCAGGACTGACAGAAGTGTGTAGAAAAGGGAAAAAAAGGGGCGTGATTGAAAATTCTTAAGTCATTAAGGAAGTTGAATTCCATTGAACCATCAATATTTTGGAAACTTTTTGACACTCAGATTACTCCCATATTAACGTATGCAGCGGAAGTGTGGGGGTACTCTTGACATCAACCAAATTGAAAAGGTACACACATTTGCAATTAAACGTTTCATAAATGTCCCATTACATTCTTCTAACAAAATGGTTTACGCAGAGTCGGGGAGATATCCCTATATATATGCACTTATATTAAAAATGTATTAAGTATTGGCTAAAACTTCTGAAATTACCACAAACAAGACTGTGTAAGCAGGCATACAAAATGTTATTACAACAACATGAGAATGGAAAGTTTAAACTGGGTGTCCAAAGTAAAGAAATTCTTGACGGAAAACGGGTTTGGTGTTGTTTGGTTAAGT
>JADBJO010016981.1:10000-25000 GCA_016801955.1 Conus betulinus | reverse complement strand
AGAGCAAGGATGATAGTAACATAACCAGTAATAATAAGAGAAGAAACATACTGACAACAAAAATGGTAATGATGATGGACGATGGGTGATAATAAAAGTAATAATGATGATAATAATGATGATAATTGATAATGACAGTGATAATGATAATACATAATAAAGATAATGACGATAATGATGATTATAATAAATGATGACAAGAAGGAAAAGGAAGGAGAAAAAAAGAAGACTGAAGCGGCGCGCACGTTCAATCCCCCCCGTATTCCCATTTCTGATAGGAAAAATGGTCGGTACTTCTCTTTTTCATTTACAGTTTAAGTATGCTAAAAACCCATGGCGCGTGGGGTTGGTATAGGTCTGTTGTACATATGTGTTGTAGATGATGATGTGTTGTTGTGTGTTGGTGTGTGAATCCTGACTGGCACGCGAGCCTGATTACTCTGAGCAACATAGGATTTTGTGGGGAGAAGGGTGGGGGGGAGGGGGGGGGGGGGGGGGGGAGGGAGACTGGTGATCACGGTGTGAGGCCTTGTGACACTTTTGTGTATCACTGTGGCTGCACCAATTTCCAAGAAATGTTCATTTTAGCCTTTTCCTCCTGCCAACAAGAATGCTGTCCTTAAAAAGAACGCGAACAATGGAGATGATTTAATGTCTTATAGCAAGATAGGCCATCTAATACATTGTGAATGAGTTTGTGACCCCTACTACCCCTGTACCCCCGCCCTCCACTACCCTTTTCCACCCCACCCAAAAATGTACAATTTGATGTCGTGTTTGGCCATCATCCCGGAAGGCAGAACGTCGTTTCCCCATAATGGTGGGATTGAAAACTGTCACTTACGGCACCCACTGAACGGCACCGAAGCGACTCGGTGGCGACAGTGCAGTGTTCCCGCAGGTGGGTTGACCCCCTGGCGACTTGATGTTACATTGACCGCTCCCTCACGAATTCCAGTGCTTGAAGTTGCGACAGGACAAGCCTGGAGTTGGCTCCTTGTCTTGCGGAGCCGAACCAGCGACAGCGGAGTGATGCTACAGAAGGAGCACGATAGACGAGGGCAGCTTGTTTGAAAAAATAACTAAATGATAAATGCAAATAAGTAAAGTAACTCACTTTTGATAGTGTATACAATTTGGAAAAAACAAAAAAAAACAGATAGATATGAAAAAAAAATCTTTGTAATGATGGGCTTTGGAATGCATAATCGTACAACAAAGAAGACGAAGAAGAAGAAGACGAGGAAGAAGAGAAGAAGAAGACGATGGAGACGAAGAGAAAGACGAGAAGAAGACGATGGAGACGAAAGAAGAAGAGAGAGGAGACGACAACGACGACGACGACTAAGAAGAAGAAAGAATGAAGACGAAGACGAGACGGTGACGAAGACAAAGACGATGACGAAGACGAGAAGGGTGATATGATAAAAAGGTATTAACAGTCTGCTCGGGTTCCCCGGGGGGGAAACATGTGTTGTGCATTCCTGGCCTGTTTTATCGGGTTCCTGCAGCATTTAAGGCGTTCCAGGCCGCCCGCACTGCCAGGGAGCCCGCCAGTCGAAGAAAAACCGGACTGGCGCAACCAGCGGAGGAGATGAGCCAAAGGATGTTATTGTTATCGTGGTTGCATGGGGGGTGGTGGGGGGAGATGTGGGGGGTGGGGGGGGGGGGGGGTGGGAAGATAAGAGCGGGGCGTTATTCGAAAATAAGGCGCCCTTTCTGACACTCGGTTCATAAAGACCGGCGTATATTGTGAGAAGATTCAGGGGGTCATAAAGGGAGGAAAAGACGGGTAAATCAACACGTTTCACCACTGTCTGTCTGTCTCTCTTTGTCTTTGTCTGTCTTCTGTCTGTCTCACTGTATGTGTGGTCTGTCGCTCTCTCTGTCTCTGTCTGCCTCTCTCTCTCTCTCTATCTCTCTCTCTCTCCCTCCCTCCCTCGCTCTCAGAGAAGAGTGAGAGATATCTTGAGGTCGAAGGAATGGGTTGACGCAACACACACACACACACACACACACACACACACACACACACACACACACACACGCACGCACGCACGCACTCTCATACACTCTCTCTCTCTCTCTCTCTCTGCAGATATGTTATACTCGTAGATAGAATATGGCTACTTAATGGTGATATTATGTGTGCACCAGAGCGCGCGCGTGTTGTGTGTGTGTGTGTGGTGTTGTGGTGGGAGAGTGGGGAGGGGAGGTGGGGAGAGGGGTCGCGGCGACTCGGTGAATTCTGTAAACTCTCTCATCTCGAATGCTAAGAAAAATGACAGGGCCGTTGGTCTGCTGAAACACCCAGAACACAATATGCGGGTGCCCTGGTTAACTACCCGGTCCGTCCCTGCCCGAAGATGGGAGTCAAATTCTCCGTGTGTCCAACCCACACACAACCCATGCCATTCTTGCTGTGCATATGTGTTGTCCTGGTGGTGTCAGTGTGTTGTTGAACTGGCCCCTTATCACACGCACGCACCACACGCACACCGCACACACACGCACACACACCACAACACACACACACACACACACACACACACAACACACACACACGAGACACCACACACAGAGGGAGATCTAAGCCGGCTTTCTGGAAGATGACGAAGCCAAAAGAGAATACTTACCCATCGTTAGTTCTGGAGGGATGTTCATTCTGATGTCTGTTGGGTTCTTTTGTTCGTATAGAAACATTATTGTATGCAGAATTATTTCCGGAAAAAATACCCAGATTCTAATCTTTGTGTTGTTGTTGTGTTTGTTTTTCGAAGGATGCCATTTTTTACTTTCCAGATTATTCCCTGCAGAATTTTTTTTTTTTTTTTGACGTATTGTTTTAAAAGTGACATTGTTGCAGTCTTACAGCCTGTGTATGGGATACTCATTCCTTATCTCTAAGTCAAAGATTCGAGAAGAGAGAGAGAGGAGAGAGAGAGAGAGAGAGAGAGAGAGAGAGAGAGAAGAGAGAGAGAGTTTGTGAGTGTGCGTGCGTGCGTGCGTATGTACATATTATGCTATATACACACACACACACACACACACGGCGCACGCGCGCGGCGCGCGCGCGCGCAGCGCGCACATTCTGTACCTGTTACCACAATTATATCACAGTGTTCTTTAGTGGCTCCTTTCGTCACCGATATGTGCACCGTGCGTGTGACCCCAGGGTATGAGTGTTCTTTGATAGCTCCTTCTGCCAGTAACCCCAGCGGCAAGTTCAGCTGCACGTGCTGTGAACCGCCAGCCAATTAGGTTCGCCCCACTCCTTCCCACTTCGCGGACTGAGATGGACTCTTCTGTGTGATTACCTATCTGCTCCGGTGTTCCTTGCACGTGCAGTACGACGAAAATCATTCGGGAAAATACAAAGAAACGCCGACAGTTCCTCATACCAAGCAGAGGACTTTGCTATTTTCTGAGGCAGAGCGAGGAAACTAATGGGCTCTGAACCAAAGTTTTTTAAAAAATGCTATAAAAATCTGGCCTTCCTAACGTATAACATTTTTTTTTTTGTATCAAAGATGAACTGGAATTTAAAAATTGAATTAGAAAATTGGTGTGTTGAAAACACCCCCCACTTTTCTGTCTCTCTCTCTCTCTCTCTTCTCAATTTTTATAACTATCAATTTACGTAATGGGCCACGTGATTCAACAAATCTTGTAAAACGGCTGACGATTTGTAAGGACAGCCATCTGTATTCACACTGCTGCTGCTTCGACGCTGCTATCTCGCCTCGCAGTGGAATGCCGTATTTGTGTCGTTATTGTGATGATCTGTATCTCTCATGAATCAGAATGATGCGTTCAGCGCTAATGGGAATCACTGGCTCAGCATCTTTTTGTTATGAGCCACATCTCTGGCCCTCGGTGCAGTGTCATTCCTCGGTCCTGTTCTCTCCCTCACATTCTGAGTGCCTGAAGTGTCCTGATGAAAAAACAAGTGTGTGGAAAATTTGCTATCACTCTGTCTTAGCTCACCTTCAGGTCTCTGAAGTTTCCTTGTATCTTTCCTGATTCTTCTTCAGCTGTGCTGTCCTGTCTGACCCCTTCGTTTTTCTGCTGATACGCGTTTCCTTCTGATCCCTTGTGTCCATACCGAGATCTATAAAGAGCATTCTATTTTGAAGAACCCCTCTGTATTGAACAGCAGACTCTCTTTCTCTTTCTCTGTCTCTCTCTCTCACACACACACACACACAACAAGTAGGAGACAACGTGTGTTGAAGGTAGGGATGACCGCCATACACATACCACCCACCAAACATACGCACACATGCACAAGCACAAGCACATGCACATGCAACGCATACGTACACACATTGCAGACAGGATTCATACAAGAAAACAGAATGTGGCTACCTCACTGGTAGGATTACATGTGGGTGTGTGTGTTGTTGTTGTTTTCGTTGTTGTTGTTGCTGCTGCTGCTGCTGCTTAAAAGCCAGAAAACACAATATGTGGGTACCTGGTGAACTCGCTCAGTCCATTTTCATTTTGAAGATTGGGTGTGGATTCTCCATGTTGTTGCAACCTACTGATGTCAGTGTGGTGTTCAAAACCCCCCCTCATCACATTTCTCAGGGAGATCCACGCCAGCTCTGAAGATGAGCAAGCCTAAAAAGAACGCTAAACATCGTTAATCCTGTAGGGATGTTCTTTTTTTGCATACAATTCTTTTTAATAGAACATTATTAAAGAGAGTTATTTCTGGAATGATATCCTAGTTTCTAATCTTTCCTGGTGCCTTTTTCTTAAGGGTGACATATTAACTTTTCGAAATTATTTCCTAACAGATACCTCCTACTTATCTTTTTTACGTTTACACTTTCATAAGGATGATTTCTGCGATCTTGCAGTCTGTATATGGGATACTCATGCCTCATCCCTAATTCAAAGAGATCGAGAAAAAGTGTGTGTGTGTGTGGTGTGTGTTGTGTGTGGTTTCTGTTTGTGTGTAGTAGTAGCAGCAGTCCATTCAAAACACTTTTTTAGAGACTGTGGAAAAACACATAGATGAGATCCACGTTATTCTGGTCTTGCTGCCCTCAAGATCATGCATTCAGAATAAAAGGCTCTTCAGTTTTGCCTGAAGTTTCCATTTCCAGTGCATGAACACTTTTGAGGATGAAAAGTTGACAAAAAATGCGTGAAGGAAGAGACAGTGTAATGAACAGAAAAAAACAAAAAACGTTCGATTTCGCTGCGAAGTGGAAACATTGCTGATTTCTGCAGATCTAATAACATTTTTTAATGGGTTGTGTTTTGATTTAGCTTAGTTTAGATTTATGTGTATGCCCCCTTCTCTTTCCCCTCTCCTCAAGCTCAGCAGTTGGCAGCAGACCTTGCGAAAATCTATCTGGCTCATCAGTTATCCAGTGATAAATATGTATACTGTACCTGCCGCCATCATATCATCAGTGTTCTTTGGTAGCCCCCTTTCATCAATGACCCAGCGACACGCGCACTTGACGTCTTACTCTGTGTGTGTCGCTGTTCTTTTGTAGCCCCTTTAATCAGTGACTCGTGGTTTTGGTGCACTGGACGTGTTATCCCAAAGGTACAAGTGTTCATAAGGAATCTGTTTCATGGGTAAGCTAGCTAGTCATATGCACACCTTACGTGTTGCCCTCAATGTATGAGTTTTCTTAGTAATCCCTTCCATCAGTTACGCAGCAGTGCGCGCGCGCATGTGTGTGTGTGTACAGTCCGTGGTACTCAAGATATCAGTGTGTTTTTAAGTGCCGCCTTTCATCAGCGATAGAAGCGCCGTGCGTGTGACCCTCAGGGTAAAGGTGTTCTTTGATAGCTCCTTCCGTCAGTACTGCAGCGGGTACGTTTGCTCCATCCCGTCATTCTTCGCGGCCTGAGATGGACTCTTCTGAGTGATTACTTATCGGGTCGGGTTTCCTTGCACGTGCTGTACGATCAAAATAAATACAATTCGGGCGTAGTGACAATGTGGACAGTTCTTCCGACCAAGCAGAGGACTTTGCTAGTTTTGGACTTTAAATAGTTTTGGGACTTTGCTAGTTTCGGTGCAGAGGGAAAAATAATGGCTACACACAGTAAAACAAACTCTTCTTACATTTGGCCCTAATATACATGACGTTTGTACTGAAGGTGAATTGGATTTTAGAAGGAAAAGAAGCTGAATTGAAAACTAGACTGATGTTTGTTCAACTCTCTCTCTCTCTCTCTCTCTCTGTCTCTCTCTCTCTCTCTCTCTCTCTCTCTCTCTCTCTCTATATATATATATATATATATATATATATATATGTATGTGTGTGTGTATATATATATATATATATATATATATATATACTATTCAGTTTACATATCGGGTCATGTGATTCACTACGTAAAAGACAGCCATCTGTATTCGCATGCTGCTGCTTCTGCTTTCTCGCCTGGCCATGGTTCGCCATACTGTGTCGTTATTGTGCTGATCTGTTATCTCTCATGAATCAGAATGACGCGTTCAGTGCTAATGGGAATCACTGGCTTCGCACCTTTTTGCTATAAACCACATCTCTGCCCCTCCACAGCTCTGATGGAAACAAATGCAGGAGATTTGCCATGGAACTGTCGCGCCTCGCCTGCAGGTCTCTGAAGTTTCCTTATAATTATCGTTCCTATTCTTCTGTAGCTGTGTTTTTTTCTGCCCGCCCTTGCGTTTATCTGCCGATATATCTCTCTCTCAGATCCCTAGTGTCCATTTCAAGACCTTTTCAGGGGGGCAGTTGCATACGTCCCTGTGTGGGTGAATGTGTATGTGTGTGTATGCGTGCGTGCACGCGCGAACATACATGTATGAGTGTGTGGGTATGTGCGCTAAAAATTTTTGTTAGCACTACAGACTGTTTAGAGGTTAAGCGCCATCGATTTCCAGTAGTGGTAATAAGAGTAATAGTAGTAGCAGCAGCGGCAGTACAAAGTCTCCCTTTTTTAGTTTTACTAACACATACACACGCGCGCGCGCACACACACGCACGCACGCGCGCGCGCGCGCACACATACACACACACACACACACACACACACACACACACACACACACACACGCGCGCGCGCGCGCACACACGTATATATTCATGCATTTAATTTTTTTTTCCTTTCATCCTTTGTTGGGGCGTGGAGGATACCAATTCATGTAAAGTAATGTTAACGCAAAACAGCCTGTTTGAGGTGCTCTCCACCGGTGGGAAGAAACCCAAACGACAGGGACATGATGACACCACGTTTCTCACCCTAATTATGCTTAGCTTAGTGTAGAACAGATTTGTTGGCACTCAGAGGATGACTCGGTGAACACATCGATTCTACAGAAAGAATTTTTGAAACGTAAACACTAGTTTCGATTTTGAGTTTATTGTGGGCATTTTTGTGTGTACGTGTAATGTGATCGTTCAAGAATGAAATGGAACCCGCCACCTAAATGCGTTCAAATCACACACACGCACATGCGCACGCTTCTTCCCCAGGGTTTCAAAAGCTCCACTGTATGTGCTCTCTCATCTTTTGCTATAACTGACAGGAAACGAGGGCATAAAGGCAATTTGACATGTGAAGAAACTTCCTGGGAGTGACTCCCCCTCTCCACACCCATACACCACTCCACGCAATCCTCTGTCCCCCCCCCCCTCCCCCCCCCCCCCCCCCCCCTCCATCCTACCCTTTTTCCCGTCCCTTCCTCACTCCGCTTGGTCCGAACGAGGGGAATATAAATAATGTAATAAACCAGTGATCTGACGCTTGTTGCCTGCATACTGCTCCAGATTTTGGCAGGCGTTTCTCCCTTTATTGACGGTAGGAAGGAACAGACAACTGCGCTGGCCCCCCGTAATGCAAGCAAAATTTATCAATGGGGATTTTTTTTTTTTTTTTTTTTTTTTTAACATAAGCTGTTATACAGTTAGGGTTAGGTTAGGGTTAGCGTGTGGTGAGTGCGAGGGTCCTGCATTTCAAGAGTTGGAGGATAATCCCACGGGTTGTTTTATCAAAACTCATCTCAAATGCATAAACACGCCGCCCAAGTTTGGTCGAAAGAGAGAACGAGAGAGAGGCAGGAGGGAGGGGGAGAGCGTGGGGAAGGGGGGGGGGGGGGGGGGGGGGGGGGTAGATTAGATTGAGCTGTTTTGGCAATGCGGCGGAGGAGACGGGAGAACAGGGAGGGGGTGACGGGGGAGGGGTGAGTGCGCCGCATCCAAACGACAATCGGGTAGCGGCGGCCGCACAAAGCTCAACACAAAGCTCGACACAAAGCTCAACAGGCTTGCACAAAGAGCATACAGGGAAATAGGAAGCCGATTGATTTATGGGCGCTGGACCGAGTCTTTGCCACAACATGGCCAAGGGGAGGAAGTGTGTGTGTGTGTGTGTGTTTGAAGGGGTGGAAGGGGGAGGGAAGTTTGAGCACCCTCTCCCAGCCTCCCATTATTGAATCATTGGCTCCAGGCACCTTTGGCCCTCAGGGCTTTTGAACCGGAGAGAGAGAGACAGAGACAGACAGACAGACAGAGACGGAGACAGAAACCCCCAAGGACTCTAATCGCAAGCTATATCAACGAGGGCAGAGAGAGAGAGAGAGAGAAGGGGGAGGGGCAGAGAGAGAGAGATGCACTCTCAGTTCCGGAAGGGGTAATAATGGACAAAACCAGCGCCAGTTTACGAGCAGAAGTCCCGTTCGCCCCGTCAAGGGCAAAATGGGGCGCGCGAGCGGGGGAAGGGGGGAGGGGATGCAGAATAAACAGTTTGTGTTCCCTGCAAATGACTTTTTTTCTTTTTTCCTTTTCCTTTTTTTTTTCCTTTTGAAAGCCAGCGTGTGATTGTTTCGCGAGGGAAAGACTGCCTTCGTTTGATTAACACTCTTGTTTACGGTAGAATGGATTTGCCCGGAATTTTTTCCCCCTACCCTTCACATATGCTGCATGATGAAATAGCATTGTTTTGGTTTTGTTTGCATGATTGCGCTGTTGGTTGGTTGCGTGGTTGGTGTTGTCGTTGGGTTGTTTTGCGATCAGCAGCATTAATGCTCGTCCGTCTAGCCAATTATTTTGTACACATTATATAACATTGCATGTATATCATGCTTTTTGTACTCCCAGTTTTTATAGAACAGGGAGTACTTTACAATAGGAACGAAGAAATGCTGTCAGTGTGTCTGTCTGTCTGTCCTTGGTCAAAATGTGTTCCACTCGCTCCAGATAAAACGTCTGGGCCGATCTTTCTGAAAATTTGTACGTATGTTCATTATGGGTCACGGATGATGCCCGATGTTTTATTTTACCAGAATAGCCGTTGCTAACGGCTATAACGGCCCAAAACGGTTTTTCTTCTTTACGGAATATCTTGAAAATGATAACGCAAAAAAAAAATGACGTCAAAGCTTCTTTGCGTCACAAGCCGAAGTGACGAAATACATTATGATGCATGTTGATTGTGACGTCGTATTCAAGATTAACTGGGAGTACGTCTAAAAGCTCTGCATCTTGTTTTAATTTCAAATGGCTGTATCGTAGAACATCTCTATATGTCTGTCATACTGATATTGCATTATAACAAGGACTTGTGCGGTGTTTTACATGTATATAGGCAGACAGGCGAAGATGACGTTGTTGTGGGCGTGCTGACCACGTTGTGAGCCAGTATATACTGTTAGGGGTTGAACGAGGCAGGAGGAATGGGATCTGCCAGTCAGGCTGAATGGCTGTGTAACTGAGTTTGCTCCCTTGTATGTGCGGCACTGACTCTTCCCCCCCCCCCTTTCCCTGTATGCGTGTGTGTGTGTGTGTGTGTGTGTGTGACAAGGCCTTTTTTCCTAATTTCGTATTTAAGTTCAGAAGCAACAACAAGATTATGAAATCTGAGTAAGTTTTTGTCTTGTTTCTTTATGTAACGACCTTAATCATGTCTTTATTACATTACTGGCTGCAAAATTCGAAGCATGATAAGGTGTTCTCTATCAACCATAAAGTTGAACTATTAATGTTTATTTCAAAAGAAACGCAAATGGAGTATAAGTTATGACGGCTGGTGGCATTTTATGATTATCTTGATGGGAATGGATTTATGGCCATACATTTACAGTTTTCTTTTTTTTTTTTTTTTAAAGGACAATTTATCCCTTTGTACAACATTTCTCTGGCATGAATATTTTTAGTTTTTAGATTTTAAAGCATTTAAATCATTCCTGTGCGCTGTTTGGTGTGTGACTGAGAAACTTAATCTTTTCACATATATGAATGCGTTGTCTGCTAGTATTAGACAAGAATTGAAGTGACACATTTCAGTTCGAACATAATAGATTATGGTGTAACTTATATTATTTCCATCAGCACTTCTTTGAAATTCTCTTTACGTGGCAAAATACATACTAATTTCGTTCGTTCGTTGGGCGCTTCCATAATTGAGAGGTGTAGCAGACAACTGACCCTGTACCGTTGGGCTTGTCTGTTGAAGAGAGACATCTCGGTCGAAACGCGTTGTGTTTGTTCCTTTCATAATTTCGTCCCACACGTTTGGCGGGCTCCTTGTGTTCTCTGCCATTTTATTAGAGAGAAAAAAAAGTTTCCATGAATGTTGCACGTAATCGGAATCTTCACAGGGGAAGATTTCCTACCTTTCCGTTGCAGGGCCGCTAAAATTTTATATGTGTTAGCGAGAGAAGCTGTATAACTCACATTTCAGGCATCTGTTTGATAGAAGGAAAAAACAAAAAAAAAAAGGGGGGGGGGGGGGGGGGGGGGAAAAGCTTCAAAATTGGAAGCATGGTGTTGTACCCTTCAGGAATCTCCTCCAGTCGCTTGTCGATTTATTCGTCTCAGCTGTTACCTCAGGGAAAATGCTCGCTGTAGTAGTGGACATTTTGGGTGGGGCTAGTGATGTCGACAGAGAGAGAGAGAGAGAGAGAGAGACTGATTACTTTGCATCCATCCACCTGTCTGCGCGCCTCTGTATGTAGTCTGTTCAATAGCAAAAACATTGTTTCTAATGTTTTGTTTTCATCCTCTGCAGCCGACACGCCCACCTCCACAGACAAAACTGAAAAGTCATTGTTGTAACGTAAGCTCTACAACCTATTTCTTTTCTGAGCCCCGGGGCGTTTTCACTCACTCCGGAATCCGGAACAGCGGGAACGTACGTCATGACGGCAAAGACAGATTCGTCGATGAAGTTGCACTTGAAACCTGCGTGCAAGATGATCGAAATAGAACGTGCAGGTCGTCGTCGCACGCACGTGCGTGCGTGACCCCTTTTCCTCCCCCTCCCCCACCCCTCTCCCAACACACACATGCATAGGTTAGATATCCTCTCTTTCTCTCTCTCTCTCTCTCTCTCTCTCTCTCTCTCTCTCTCTCTCTCGTGTACTATATGTCGTTGTTATACTTACTATGCTTTGTTTTTGGCTGCAATCCCCCCTTCAGAAGGGTGCTGTGGCCTATCCTGTACGCATTTCATTCTCTCTCTCTCTCTCTCTCTCTCTCTCTCTCTCTCTCTCTCTCTCTCTCTCTGTTTTTTTGTTTTGTTTGTTTGTTTTCAGCACGTTTTTTTTTTCTCTCTATCTATGAGTGCTACTCCACTGGTTTTATTTGACGTTTTACTTTTTTTTTTTAAAATACCCCATCCCCCACCCCCTTGTCATTTTTCATCTCTTGGCATCATTTTTATCTATTCACTTTGGTCTTTCCATCAGAATGCATTATTCAGCGGCTTAAAAGGCATACAACATTTTCCCAGATAATTTTTCCCCACCATGAGGCGACGTGTGCGCGACGACAGCGACCTTGTGACGAGGTGCAGTCGGCTCTTCCCTCGTGGACAGACGCCGTGCGATCAGTGTCCAATTTTTTGAATAAGTAAATAAACGAGTAAACAAAAAAATGAATAAATAGATAAATAAATAAATGAAACGAGAGAGCATATGTCGTTCTTTCTTGCACAAATGTGTTTTGGGCCATCTCCTCCCATTTTTTGTTGATAATGTTTATTTATTATGACACCGACTAGCTGGCAGGGGAAGAGCAGGTACTAGCCAACCTAGCAGAACGCCTTGACAAATGTTCTGCAGCACTGGGCGTGGAGATCAGCGCCAAGAAGACCAAACCGATGACCAACAACACACAACAGTATCGGCGCTAACATCGTTATCATGGGAGAAAAACTAGAGACAGTTCAGAGCTTCATGTACCTCGGGGCAATTGTTTCAGATGAGGGATCAAAACCTGAAGCGCTCTCCAAGAGTTGCAAATAGCAGCAGTGCTAGCCAGACTAAGACCATCTGCACTGACAGAAACATCAAAGTCAGTTCCAAGATCAGACTGATGCGCTCCCTGGTCATTGCCATATTTCTCTACGCGTGTGAGACGTAGACTCTGACAGCTGAACTTGAGAGAAGGATTCAGGTATTACAGATAAGATGCTTCCGCAAGATGCTTGGCATCTCATACAAAGACCGCCTACCAACTTGGAGATCCAGACGAGTGTAAGGCAAGCCATTTGACCTTACGAAGACCTATTGTTGACAGTGAAAAAATAGAAAATGAGATGTATGGTCATGTATCAAGATCAACATTCCATTCTACAAGGAACAGTACGAGGAGACAGAAGAGAAGAGACAGGGAAAGAGAGCGGGTGGACAACAACATCGGGGAATGGACTGGCCTCACACTCAGTAACCGCCTAAGAGCGTCAGAGAACCGGGAGGAGTGGCGGAAGCTGGCCGCGAAATCTAATATGGCGCCCCAACGGCCCTTTAGACTCCAGGATCGGTGAAGATGAAGGTGATGTTTATTATACACACACACACACACACACAGAACTTTTCTCACATACACGCATGCCTCTCTCCGCCAAATATACAAGGGACCCCCTCCCATCACCACTCCCTTCCTCCCCATTTACAGTTAGCCTAATTCTGTCCGGTTCCATGAAATCACCACAACATTTTTTCATATCTGCTCGAAAATAAAACAGCGTGTGGGTTTCATCTTTTGATGAAGAAAAGTTCTGTCTATACATGTGTGTGTGTGTGTGTGTGTGTCTGTCTGTCTGTCTGTCTTCTTGCACCTTACACAAACCCACAGTTTTTTCTACGATCTTCTTCAAATTCGTTATGTGGGCTCGTTAGCATACTGGATGGATCACGAACGAATCGCTTTAATCACATTTCCATAGTCAGCGGCCAAGCGAAGTTAAGTGGGGATTCGAAGCGGGTCAAATACGGCTCTCTGTTGGTGTTCCAGAAGAGCTTTGTCAGTCGTGCGTTAGGTTGAAAACTGACAAGTTGTTGGTTTCTGGATTCCACAGGTCTAACACAAACGGGGGGGGGGGGGGGGGGGGGGGGGGGGGGGGGGGGGGGGGGAAAGGGTTGTGGAGAGGAGATGGGGTTCTGGGAGGGAAGGTTGGAGAGAGAGATGCGGAAAAGGGGGGAAAAGGGGGCCAGCTGTAAGGATTTTAAATAGGCCTCCAAGGACGAAGGGTAACGGGGAAGGAGAGGGAGAGAGAGTGAAAGCGATGTAGGGGTTCGAAGCGGGTCTGTAGCAAAGGGGATAACAGGGTCTAAGCCAAAATGGGACGAGTAAATTGTGGGGATAAGGGAAAACAGGGAGAGGGGGGGGGGGGGGGGGGGGGGGGGGGGGGGGAGGGGGGGCTGGCGATGGGCGAGGGGGAAAGGGGATTCGAAGTGGATTAAGGCAAGAGGGCTAGGGGGCTGGAAGCGTAGTGGAAGTCGGGAGAGGGGGGGGGGGGAATAAATGGTAGCTGATGGGGTTAGAAGGGGGGGTTGGGGGGGCAGGGACGACTAGCATAGAATAGTTGGAGGTAGATTCTGCCTTGATGGCTACTTTAATGATACTGCCTATTTCTGTCAGCAGAAATTGATGATTTTTGATAAAAGTGCCTTTTCTCTGTATGCAGAAATTGAGGATTACTTGATTAAAAAAAATGCCATTTTCTGTTAGCTGAAATTGAAGATTACTTGATAAAAGTGCCTTTTTCTGTTAGCAGAAGTTGAGGACTGCTTGACAGTGCCTTTTTTAGCTAGCAAAAGTTTAGGATTACTTGAAAAAAGTGCCTTTTTCTGTTAGCAGATGTGGAGGATTATTTGATAAAAGTGCTTTTTTCTCTTAGCATAAATTTAGGATTACTTGATAAAAGTGACTGTTCCGTCAGCAGAGATATTTTGTGATTTCCGATTATCTCCATTACCTGTCAAAATAAAATCAACGACAATCCATGGATTCCAAGATAACAGTCTGTGTAATCAGAGACCGTATAAAGAGAAATCGCCAAAGTACGCACGCTCCATTTAGGTTTTTGTGAATTTGCGTCCAGAGGTGCTTGGATAGATATTTGTGTTTACTTCCTGTCACAACATTTTTGCAGTATGTCCTGATGGTCGTCCTGCTAATGGTACTCAAAACACATACATTTAGAAAAACAAATGCAATTTTTTGACTTGGACCTTCTGGTGAAGTATTGATATGCATTGCCCTCCCAAAGCATGAAAATTTGTGTGTGTGTGTGTGTGTGTGTGTGTGTGTGTGTGTGTGTGTGTGGTTGACAGCAAATTTGAGATGGATCATGACAAAACACGGTGCAACAGACTGTGGTATTGCTGAAAAGAAGCCAAAATACAGAAGCAAAAAAGACAGTGCAAAGCAACGTTTTCTAGACACACAATGTACACAAGGAAAGTGATTTTTTCGATTAACGTCTTTTTTCAGATGGGATTTAATGAAGAGAAACACACACACACACACACACACTCTCTCTCTCTCTCTCTCTCTCTCTCTCTCTCTCTCTCTCTCTCTCTCTCTCTCTCTCTCTCTCTCACACACACACACACACACACACACACACACACACACACACACACACACACACACACACACACACACACACACACGCGCACACACACGCACGCACGCACGCACACACACACACACACACACACACACATTCATTTTTTTTTTTCCTTCTTCTTCATTGACC
>JADBJO010016981.1:0-5000 GCA_016801955.1 Conus betulinus | reverse complement strand
CTTTTTGTTTTCTTTCCTTCTTTCTTTCTTTCTTTCTTTCTTTCTTTCACTATATGTATTTGTGTGTATTGCTTGTATTTTTCATCTGAAGTGTTGAAATTCAAAACGTTTTTTAGATTTTAGTTGTCTTTTATGAAAATTAGGACATACGTTCTGTGTTTTAAATCTTGTTTTGGACATTATCATTTTTTTTCTCCTCATTTTAATGGTTCTGATCTGGATCATTAGTGTAGCCATTGGTATATTTCTTCTATTCTGTTTTTCTATCTTTTCCGCGATCTGTATCATCCTTTTCTTCTCTTTTCTTTTTCCTCTCCTCGCCCTCCTCTCCTCCTCCTTCTTCGTCTTCTTGTTCGCTTTTCTTATTATTATTAGCATTTTTACTAATGCTACTATAAACCAGATTTTCTATCTATCCTCAGACCCCTCTCCTCTGTGTGTCCTTCCGTCAGTTTCGTTACGATCATTACTACAATTATCATCTTTGTTAGTATTATTACACTGCATGATTATGCTACCATCATTATTATTAAGTTGTAGTAGTGTACTATATTATTATTATTATTATTATCATCCTCATCATCATCATTTTATTATTATTATTATATTTACCCGCATTGCGTCCCCTTCCAGTCGCTTTGTTTCCACTCCACATCTATTTGCGCCCAGTTTGAGAAGATAAGTGACCGAGTGTTGGTCCTTCCATTTTCATTGTCTCTGATGTTTGTCTTGTCTGAAGAAGACCAAAGAGATCGAAACGCGTAGTGTTTGTGTTGTAATCTGTTTGTTCTTTCGTTCGGTGGGATTGCAGTTTTTTTTTTTTCAAGTTTATTCTCACTACGAATGACTACCAGTGATGAAGAAGACCAAAATGTCGAAACGCAAAGTGTTTGTTTTGTAGTTTGTTTGTTCTGTCGTTCGGCGGAATGGTAATTTTTCTTCTCAGTTTATTGTCAATATGGATAAGGACTACCAATGATGAAGAGGATCAAAAGAGGTCGAAACGCGTCGTGTTTGTTTAGCAATTTCTTTGGTCTTTCGTGTTTGGCAGTACAGTAATTCTTCTTTTAATTTTGTTTTGATTGACTTTTTGTTCTTGAATTTGATGTTTGTGGTTGGAATGGCTCTCTTCTTAGTTTGTTTGGGAATTCTCACTACCCTAAAGGGTTTTTCCGTTTTTTTTTTGTTTGTTTGTTTATTTGTTTTCGTTTGTTTTTACTGAGTGTGTGTGTGTGTGTGTGTGTGTGTGTGTGTGTGTGTGTGTGTGTGTTTTTTTTGTCAAGTTTCGACATTTCAAGCAGCTTTACTGGCGTTTGGGAGTTCAGGATGGCGTGTGTTTTCAGTTACAGACCCGAGCAATATCAGACTAATGGGAAAGGAAGCTAACAGTATCAGTTTTGTTAAGAAGTATTACTGCGTACTAAGCTGGGGGAAAATCCGCTGCCCTCGAAGCAAGGATCTAATCCGGCCGCTGTCTGTGTGATATTGATGGTAGGTCTGAAAAATTTATATACCCCTGAGAAGTCCTCGTGTAAAAAAGTGTGAGTTGTGGAAAGTATACTGAAAGCTTACCTGTTGGTCTGTCGGTGACCGTGTGTGTTACGGTCAAGAAAACTGTGTTGCCATTAATGGTGGTGGTGGTGGTGTGGTGATGGGGGGGGGGGGGGGGGGGGTGTGTTTCGTGGATTGTACAAGGTCAGTGTGCATGTGTGCCAATATGTCTGTATCAAACAAGATGCAAAACATATAAACGTGCTCCCAGTTTATCCTGAATACGCGTGAGATATTCCGTAAAGAGGAAAAGCCGTCTTGGGCTGGTGTAACCGTTAGTAATGTCAATTCTGGTAAACATTGGCCATCATCTGTGATCTATAATGAACAAGGATGTAGACAATCATGAACGAACAGATAGCATGGACAAGTGAGAGGGGGTGCACTCGTGATTTGTCATCCACCCAAAGGTTTTTGTATGTTTGTTTGTTTAGGGACGTGTTGGGGGTAAACAGCACGCACCACGGTGCCATGAATCCTGTCCATAGTCGTCACTGAGGAGCTCGGCTGTCGGTGATCAGTGCTTAGTTTGTTCCGCGCCTCCCATGCTGCCGCTTCCAAGAGCGTAGACAGTAATCCAATCTTCCCCCCTCCGGGACCGTTGGGGGGCTAGTCCAGCTTGTCTGTTCCTGGGCAGTCTTCTGATCCGTTTGGGTTGTGGGATATGCTGGACCCCCCCCCCCCCCCCCCCCCCATCCCCCCTCACCCCCCCCCCCTGCATTCCGCAAAACATGTATTGCATCCCCATCCACAAAAATTGTCCAAAAAAAAACCTGGTCGCGTTATTATCAAGTAAGAACAAAAATTGTCCGCCGTAACTGTTGTGAATATCGATGAGTACCAGCTGTTATGAAAAACGGGTGGTTGGTGCCTCAATGGAATGGTTCAGCAAAGGTACCCCTCCCCCCTGCCGCCCCCCCCCCCCCCCCCCCCCCCCTCCTCCCTTGCCGCCCCGGGATAAGGTCCAATGAACAAACTGAATCTCCATATTAGATATCCAAGTCTATCGTTTCTCATACTGCGGATATTATCACAACGGGCCAGTGTCACTGGCTCTTGCCAGAGTAAAAAACGACACGAATAGATCGTAAAGTACTGTGATCGTAATCAGCAAACTTGCGTTCATCAATACATGATGTTTCATGACGGAATCATCGGGAATATCCTATGTATTTGAATGCTTTAAATGTCGCTTACGTGGGAATGAGGTGCACGGGATGTTCTAAATCACATTTATCGGAAATGAGATGTAGTTGGAAAAAAAAAAAATATACAATTGATACTTTTCGGTGCCGAGACTGAAAGCGGCAATTGAAGTACGCTAATGAGCAATTAAAGCCTCTGGAAGGGTTGTCAACAATCGAGTTAGGAAATTTTTGTTAACTAAGAGAAAAGGAGAAGGAGAGATACGGCTGACCTGTTCTTACTTGTCGCATATGAAATTTACTAACTTGCTCTGAATCATTCAATTCTGGTAACCGACAATGGTTTTCCGCCCTGCGTCTGGCGTGTTCTGGCTCCGACTGGCGATGTTCCCGCGCTCGGCATCTCATGTGAACGTGGATGAACCAATCGCAAAGCGAGAAATAACTGAAAGAATATCATTGATATTTTTTTTTAAGTCGGCATTCCTTGATCAAATGCAGCCTAGTTGCAAAGTGAAACGACTGCAGGCGGAAATCTAAACAAATCTTAAATGAATTTCAGCGAACCGCCCAGAGAAACGTGGACAAAAACGAGTCACAAGACAAAACACAACGCGTTTTCGACCTCTTAGGTCTTCCTCAGGTGAAACAAAAAACGAATAAAATAACGAAAATGCACTTAGCTTTGATCAAAGGAATCACTGTATCATCGGACTTTCTTCATCCTAGCATTGCCCGTACTCCGTATTCTTTCAAAATGAGCCATAAACTCATTTGGAGTAGCTTTCTGACGACCGGGGTTTGAAAATGAAGTTGAATTCAAACCGTTGAAAATACTGTGCATTATTTCATAATAGCTATGATCTAGTCCATCTTGAAAGCAGATCAAGTGTTTATCTGTCTCTGTCTCTGTCTCTGTCTCTCTCTTCTCTCTCTCTCTCTCTCTCTCTCTATCTCTCTCTCTCTCTCTCTCTCTCTCTCGCTAAATGTGCTGTGTGTGTGTGTGTGGTGTGTGTGTGTGTGTGTGTGTGTGTGTGCGCGCGCGCGCGTGTGTGTGTGTGTGTGTGTGTGTGTGTGTGGTGTGTGCGCGCGCGTGTGTGCGCGCGCGCGTGTGTGTGTGTGTGTGTGTGTGTGTGTGTGTGTGTGTGTGTGTGTGCAAGCGGGTGTGCCTGGGGTGCTTTACTATATTTATGAATATATATGAGAGAGAGAGACAGGCAGACAGACAGACAGAGATAGAGGAACAGAGAGAGAAAATATGAAATATGTGACTGAATGACTGGACAACATTATAAGACAAAAAAAATCCACTCTTCACATGTATGCAACCCACCCACCCCCATCATGTACATGTTGATCATAAGATCTCTCTTTTCTATTCCTGCGTTCGAGTATACAAATCATTGTATATTTTTTGGTTTGTTTGTTTGTTTTCATGTTTATTCATTTCCTAATTCTGGTTTTCAAGCAAACACAAGCAGATACAGTGAGGTGATGTCAACCGCTGTACTGCGTCACTCCCCAGAAGGGATGTTCATCTGATTTTACCCCACGGCGACATCGTAGCTGCAGCTTCTCTGAACTCTCTGCAATTTCCTGATCGAGAGGAGGGGGCGGGGGGGGGGGGGGGGGGGGGGGGGGGGGGGAAGGGGGGGGGCTTTTAACTGCCTTTTAACCCGTCTCTCCGGGAGGGGAGGGGGGGGGGCGGAGAGATCTGGACTGAAAAGATAGGTAGGGCGAGGGAGGAAGATGGAGAGGGGGGGGGGTAGTGTGGAGTTTTTTTTTTTCACAGAGGGTGTTCTTGAGAACAGCCTTGGGAGGCGGGTGTGGGGGGGAGCAAGCAATATTGGCAAGGACACCGGATTTTCCCTGACCCCCTCCTCCTCATCACCCCACCACCAACACCACCAGCAGCAGCAGCATCACCCTCCCTGAGTGGCTCCGGTCAATCAACCTGTCAAGGAAAGCTTACGTGGGTAACGCTTGACCCCCTCCCTCTGGACACGTATAAATTAATTGGGACCCTTGATCAGGGAAAACCGGGTGGACCCCATCCAATCTCCCAGAATGCGTGATGACCCTTACCGTAACCCTGCCTTGACCCTAACCAAGTCAGTCCTAGGCCTAAAGTCCTGATCCTAATGTTGTGTGTACAACGTTATGAAAAACCTTCACTGATAATGAGGCGGGGGAGGGGGGGGGATGGGGGGGGGGGGGGGGGGGGGGGGGGGGTGAGGGATTCTCGCTCTGTCGATTAAAGGTAAGAACATTAAAGGGAGGAGAATGTGATTCCGGCATGCTGTT
>JADBJO010016980.1:20000-25000 GCA_016801955.1 Conus betulinus | reverse complement strand
TCGAAGAAACACGAAATTACATCTAATTTCAGCACAGAACTTGAATACCAGTTAGGTAATGTTGGTGGTGGTGCTGGTGGTGGTGGCCGTAGTGGGAAGGTGGAGATGGTGGAGGTGGTTGAGAGAAAGAGAGAGAGAGGGAGAGAGAGAGGAGAGAGAGAGAGAGAGAGAGAGAGAGAGAGAGGAGAGAGGGGTGAGAGAGAGAGAGAGCAGATGTATGTGTTGTGCAGTAAACGTGTGTGTGTGTGTGTGTGTGTGTGTGTGTGTGTGTGTGTGTGTGTGTGTGTGTGTGTGTGTGTGTGGTTGGGGGTGATAGTTATTAACCATATTGCGTGTTCGGGGTGTGGGCGTGTATGCTTTACATGCGCGATGTGCGGTGTGTCTGGGTGTGTGTGTGCGTGTGTGTGCGCGTGCGCGCGCGCGTGTGTGTGTGTGTGGTGTGTGTGTGTGTGGGTGTGTGTGTGGTGTGTGTGAGTGTGTGTGTGTGTGAGTGTGTGTGTGTGTAGTGGTATACCGCATGTGTGTGTAGGTGTGTGTGAAATGTATAAGAAGAGCTTAAGGCAAAATGGTAGTGTATACACGCATGTGTGGCTGCAGCATGTAAACAGTCACTGTTTGTCAGTGAGTACGGGGGCGGCATGTGTGTGTGTGTGGTGTGTGTGTGTGTGTGTGGTGTGTGGGTGTGTGGGTGTATGCGGCGCGCGCGCGCATGTGTTAGGTGTGTGTGTGTGTGCCAAAAAAACGGGGTATGTGTGTGTGTGTGTGCGCGCGCGGACACGCGCGACGTGAAAGAAGTGTGCGTGGGAGTGAAGGAAGAAGCGTGACTGAGATAGGGGCAGAGAGAGAGCAAAGAGATGAGTGGAAACCAGAGAGAAAGGGAGAGGACAGAAAGAGGGAGAGGGAAGAGAGGGTAGAGAGAGAGAGGGAGAGAGAGAGGTGGGGGGAGAGGGGGGGGGGCCATGGGGGGGGGGGAGGGGAGAGCAAGAGTGTACAAGTGATAGAAAAGAGAGGGAGAGAGAGAGAGAGGGGGGGGGAGAGATGGGGGGGGGAGAGAGGAGAGGGAGGGGAGAGAGGAGAGGGAGAGAGAGAGAGGAGAGAGAGAGAACACGGCGGGAGTGCATGGGGATTTCTGCGTAGAGGAGAGAAGGAGAGAGAGGAGAGGGGGGGGAGTCATGGGGTAGGGAGAGAGAGAGAGGAGGCAGGGGAGGAAGAGAGGAGAGAGAGAGAGAGAGAGAGAGAGAGAGAGGATAGAGAGCGGAGAGAGAGAGAGACAAGAGAGAGAGAGGAATCAAAAACACAAATACAGACAGAAAAACAACTGGACATACAGGCAGACCGACTAAAAAAAAGAGATGTAGACGGAGTCAGAGAGGCAGATAGAGATAGAAAGAAAGGAAGATTAAAAACAAAAGACAGAGACAAAATAAGAGAATGTTGGTACCATAGAACTATAGGTGACTGTTGAAGTCGTACACATTTTTGAAAATGGGAATGTACAGTAAAGCTAACTCACAGTGGCTCAGATTTAAAGTCACTGTCGTCAGTGGGGGGGAAGGGGCACCGAGGGTGTGGGTGTGTGTGTGGGTGGGGGGGTGTTTGGTGATGGTGCCCTGCCAAAATAACGGGTATGAATAAAATGGGAACCATTCTGTAGGACACACGAGACCAAACTAGAAGAGAAGCGAAAGAAGAAGCGTGACTGAGATAGGAAAGAAAGAATGGAGCAAAGATGACGAAATAAACCAGAGAGACAAGAGACAGAAAAAAAAAAGAAAACTTAAAAGACAGGCAAAAGCAGAGGGGAGATGTGAATTTCAGATGAAAGAACACGGCGGTGAATAGGATTCTGCGTGGACCTTATCACACAAGGGTCAAACATACGGCGGCGTCATCCGTACAGAACAGCGGGAGTGCCCGACGACTATTCACTTTATAAAGCGAAGAGAATTCCAGGGGGTGCGAACGACATTCTGATTAAAAAAGAACTGAAACCACAAGAATTCGTATTAAAAAAAAAAAAAGAGAGAAACACAGAGAAGATTGAAAAAAAAAAACGATGTAAAAAGGAAAGAAAACGGATAGATAAAAAAAGCACAATGACAAGAAAGAAAAAGAGAGAAGACAAATAGAGGAAGAAAGAAAAGGGGTGGGGGGGTGGGGGGGCGGAGGAGCAGAAATAGTTAGAGAGCAGGATAAAATGACATAGCTGGATGGTCTAAGGGGAATGGAAGGCATGGGCTAGATCTGAAAGAATGGAAGATCAAAGAAAAAGAAAAGAAAGAAAGAAAGAAAAAAAAAAAAACACAGAGAGAGGAACGCAGGCAGAGCAATAGGAACAAAACAAAGAGAAGGAAAAGAAAAACAACAACAACAACAACAACAACAAAGCGGAAAAAGAGCTTGAGAGGAGAGAAAGAAAAGAAAAGATTGAGAAGGAAACTGAACCAGACAAAAAAGGACAAAAAGAGAAAGAGGCGGACATAAGAAGGGAACAGCTGAAGAAGAATAAAAGAAAGAAAGAAAGAAAGATTAAAGGAATGAAAAGGAAAGGAAAGAAAAGAAGAGGAAAATAAAACAAGAAGAAAACAAAATGCGGGAAAAGGGAAAGCGCGTTGCATATTGCGAGTTAAAAAGTTGTTATATGTTTGAAGTAAATTCTCTGTCTCTGTCTGTCTGTCTGTCTGTCTCTCTATCTCTGTCTGTGCATGTGTGTGGTATGTTCTCCCTGTTGATAAATTCACAGTGGTAATAGATCAGATACTTCCAAAGACTTTTATTCTGACTTTAAAATGTATTTTAATCGTAGTGTTTTAGAGGACTCTTCAAGGGATTGGGGGGGGGGGGGGGGGGGGGGCTTTGAGAGGGATAGGAGGGGGGTGTTAGGGGGGGTTGTTATTAAGTTTTGTTCGTATGGTGATGAACAAGCCCATGTGGTCTATAGGACTTCACCACTCGGGTTGCATTTCTTCAGCGCTATTGCACAGAATGTCTGAAGGAATACCGGATTGCTTATGATTGGGTCTACCGAAGTGCATCAGTTCTTAAAAACCTCGATCTAATGCTCTGTCAGCGTTGGACAAATCGGGGGTCCCCAGACCAACATTCGTGGAAAGGCAAAAGGGCACCATAGTAGTACTATATATAGGATATATATATATATATTATATATATAATATATATATTAATCATATATATGGAAATGATTTTCAGGTAGAGTGAACCTTACGAAGACCAATTTCAGTCGTCTGGAAGAAGCACACACCATCTTCTGAAAAGGAATTCGGTCACTGAATCGTGACTTGACTTTTAAAAGGCCATACATCTAACCCTCTCATACTAGGGAGTACTACACCCACTGACCTCAAAATGGCTTGTGCCCGTCAAACAGACGGTTACGCGTCAATAATTCCTATTCAGTCAGCAGTTTCTTTTCTCAGATCCAAATTAACGGATCTGGATACAGATTATGTATTCATTTTACGTCTTTGTGAGCAGTTTGATCAACAGCGACGGCAGCTGGCGTCAGTGGTCGAAGGGTGTGTACTTACCATGATTTTATTTACTTTTACGCACGTGAGCTTCTGCAATACAACATATAGTCGTCGACTGTGTCTGTATGTGGACATTCTTTGGGACTCGATCTAAATCTTTATTAGTGTATGACACAACGTGGCCAATGTAACCTGCAATGGGGTACAGTTAAAGGCCTTTCAGAACTAAACTTTACGAGGTCAGCCTTCGGCTGGAATAAGCTTGAATCAGACTGATGTTACCACATTGAAAGAGTTACAACATCCTCGGAAAAGGACAGGATTCGCTTGAATCGTTTGGTGATCAAAAAGGCTGCGGTACAAGTAATGCTCCGACCTACAAAATGCACTTTCAGACCACACCCCATGTAGCTTCAAAATGCCATTCTAGCCTAAAAACAATGCTCGAGATTTCATATTTCAGCAGTAGTTGCTTTTTTTTCATGGATCCATATGAATCTGAACTTAGATTCTTAGATCTCTCTCTCTATCTCTCTCTCTCTCTCTCCCTCACTCTCCTCTCTCTCTCTCTCCTCTCTCTCTCTTTGTGACAGTCACTCAGTTAACTGGACAGAGAGAGAGAGAGAGAGCGAGAGAGGAGAGAGAGATGAGAAGAGAGATGAGCATTGATGTAAGTCATTTTTTGTCTTGTGAGAGAAGAGAGGGAAGGGGAAGGAAGTGCAAAGGGAGAGACGGAAGAAATATTTCCAATCAGATCGTCGACGACGAAAACAAATACTCAGCTGACCAGTATATCGGGACTGTTTTTAACAACCCTTACTGAGCCAGCAAGATTTCAAACAACGACCAAAAGAATTTGATGTTCATCGTTTCGCACAGAACCAATCGAAGACATATCCAAGCTTTGAAGCTGGTCCAAGCAGTTTACTTTTCGTCACATTATGCACACAGACTGGTGAATCATCAGAACGTTTATTGCTCATAAAGGTGGGTCCTTCCACAAAGCTACGACTCGGAACTCTTGTGTCTTTTTTGGTTTGGGCCGTTTGGTGTGTGGGGTTGTGCATCACATGTTTGAAAACGGTCATTATTTACACGCTGTGTAGGTGAATCATGTGTGTGTGTGTGTGGTGTGTGTGTTTGTGTGTGTGTGTGTGATGCATGCGTGCGTGCGTACGTGCGTACGTGCGCGTACCTCTGTGTGTGGTGTGTGTGTGTGTGTGTGTGTGTGGGTGTGTGTGTGTGTGTATGTATGTGTGTGTGTGAAGTGTGTTTTGTGTGCATATGCTGTGTTATATATGTGTGTGGTGTGTGTGTGTGTGTGTGGTGTGTGGTGTGTGGTGTGTGTGCGTGCTTTGTGTGCATGCGTGCATGCGTGTGTGTGTGTGTGTTGTGTTTGTGTGTGTGTGTGTGTGTGTGTGTGTGTGTGTGTGTGTGGTGTGCACATGTGTGTGTGTGTGTGTGTGTGGTGTGTGTGTGTGTGTGTGTGTGGTGTGTGTGTTTGAGAAA
>JADBJO010016980.1:15000-17500 GCA_016801955.1 Conus betulinus | reverse complement strand
CCGCTTTGCTTGCTTCTTTGCTTTTTTTTTTTTTTTTTTTTTTTTTTTTTTTAATTGATTTCACTGCATGTTGTAGTCCCTACTCAGGAGCGTTCTTATATCAGAACGCCAGGCGAGTCAGTATCTCTGCCTCTCTCTGTTCTCAGTTGCACACACCTGGGTAAATGTGTTTTAAGCTGTCCAGTGCTCTGTGCTATCCACTCACGCGACTTCTTTGGTCTGCCTATAGCACGTCCCAAACTCTCTGCTACATTCTGAAGAAAAAGAAAACACCCGAAGGTGCTGGGGAGGACCCAGAGAAGCACTGTCTTCACCTGCCTTTAGAGCAGTCCTGTACCACCCTTGGAGGCCTGCGCTGTGTTGACGATGGGTACAGGCACGCGCAGGACACTCCATTCAGATATCAAGGGACATAACTGCTCCTGAACAAAGGTAAATCAGACTACAGGATGCAACTCATAACAGCCTTAAAAGTAGCAGCCCCCATGGGCGTACCAGCCCGTATTTCATGACTGCAGAGCCCACTGGCGAAACCCCCCCCCCCCCCCCCCCCCCCCCCCCCCCCAGCTGTAAGATGGTGCTGGACAGGAAGTTATTAAGAAATATATCACTGTGCCGGGCAATCATTATACCATGGGATAACAGCAAGGACGGTTCTTGTCTACCAGCATAGATATTGACTTGCTGCCTATGGTGCCTGAAACACAGAATGTGTTTTTGATCGTCCTGCTCTCAACTTGATATCAAAGAAATGATACCATCAGTGAAATTTACATATTTATCGTCTTTGCAGATAATTTGATAGAATTGGCTTTACCCTCACTCATACTGGCTCTGAGACTGAAAATAATACTTTCCTGTGTTAGGGGTTAAAAGGTGATATCCTGCATAAACAGGGATCAGAACATTACCACAGAACACGACTGACGTTGATTGATGGCAGTGCTGTGTTTTCTTCCAAAGGGAAGGGGTGGGGACTGTATGACCTGGTGATGATTAATTAATCCCGGTTAAGGATCGGAATAACCAATGAGGGAGCCGTGTTACTGACCCCTCGCAGGATCTATCAAGTGAACTGCTTAATGCCACACACACAAATGTATTAAATTTCCACTTTTTTTTTTTCCACCCTCACATCATTAATGCCCGACAACCCACTACCTTTTTTTTTTTTTTTTCCCAACGTCTTTCTGTGACTTGTGGGCTTTTATTGCCTTACCCCACTGCGGGACGGGCGACAGGCGATTATGTGGAGTGAAAAGGGAGGAGGAAGTGCTTTGGGCAGAGAGGTGTAACAAGCCACGTGAAATTGTACGCTTGTGTTGAGGGAGGCAGGCGCTATGGCACGTTTAAACGCCCGGAGATTTTATGCTCTTTGTGTCTCGCTGCAATGTGGACAATATTGTCGTTTGTTGGTTTGTTTGATTATCTGCTGTTGTTGTTATCGTTGTTGCTGCTGCTGCTTTAAGTTATGGTTAGATAATTCCGTGTTGTTGTGCTCGCGCTCTCTCTCTCTCTCTCTCTCTCTCTCACTAAGTCTCTCTCTCTCTCTCTCTGTTTTTTTGTCTGTCTGTGTCTGTCTCTCTGTCTGTCTGTCTCTCTCTCTCTCTCTCTCTCTCTCTCTCTCTCATCTCCTTCATCCCTTTCTTTGCCCACCACCCTTCCCACCATTTTCCCACCACCCTCGTCCCTCCTCTCATCCCTCTACTGCTCCTCTCTCTCTTTTTCTTTCTATCTTCATGCCGGGTGACAGGCCATGATGCAGAGTGAAAAGAGAGGGCCGTGAGTTGGGCCGTGAGTTGGGAGCTAACAGTCAGGTGTATCAGGTCAACCTTCACGCTTCCACTGGGGCGCCTCGTCACGCAGATTGGTAGGCCCTCCAAATTGTACGTCTCTGGAGCTATTCGACGATAAAACTGCTGGTTTCTTCTTTTGAAAAATTGGTTTTGTGTTTGCTCTCTCTCTCTCTCTCTCTCTCTCTCTCTCTCTCTCTGTCTCTCTCTCTCTCTCTCTCTCTCTCTCTCTCTGTCTCTGTCTGTCGGTCTGTCTGTCTGTCTCTCTCTCTCTCTCTCTCTCCCTCTCTCTCTCTCTCTCTCTCTCTCTCTGTCTCTGTCTGTCTCTGTCTGTCTGTCTCTCTCTCTCTCTCTCTCCTCTCTCTCTCTCTCTCTCTCTCTCTTTCTCTGAAAACTGGATGGAATCGGTCATTGTTTTTGAAAGGTTCTGCAATGACTTTGGTCACTGCAAAGGTGTATTACTTTGCTTTATGAACCGCAAATTATGCAGTTTCTATCGTTGACAATGGATTGCAAAAGTGATTTGATCCGTATACTATTTCAGGTGAATATCAATCAGGCTTGAAAACAACAACAAAAAAAAAGAATATTCTGCAGTTGACTAAATGTTTACATGTTTTGCAGGAATACAGACGTAGTTCTCAGCTAGTCATTAGTTACATGTAGCCTTCATTGATTTTGAAAAAAAGCCTTTGATCCGATTTCAA
>JADBJO010016980.1:2500-5000 GCA_016801955.1 Conus betulinus | reverse complement strand
GACACAGAGAGAGAGACAGACAGACAGACAGACAGGAAGAGAGAGAGGTAAGAATTTACGACACAAAGGAAGAAAAGAGATCGAATGAATGAACACGTTAAATAATTAGTTGATGGCACGGTTTTCATATTTCGTTGGTCTTGAAAATAATCAAAACTTCAACCTAAGGAAAATCTTATCTATACAGGAATGAGAATCTTGCTGTCCTTCTCTTCGTTTTCGTTCTTTCTTTCTTTCTTTCTTTTTTTTTTTCTTTTTTTTTTTTAATACTGTGGATGTAATTGAATAAAGGGAAGGAAAACGACAAGGAAGAGGAGAAGGTAAGGGATAAGCGAGAGGAGTGGGCAGATTGGAGGGACAGTGACGTGAAACTTGTTAATCCCACAACTACAGGTCTCAGGGACGCTGCGAGGGACGCTTCGGCAGGCAGAGACTTTCAACACACAGGGACGCCACGGCAGACTCCTCCTCCTCCCGCCCCCCCGCCCCCCCCCCCCCCCCCCCACCCATTCCTCCCCTCTCACACTCCTCCTTCCCCCCCCCCCCCCCCAAAAAAAAAAAAAGGGATCTGTCAGTTGACTAGTGCCCAGATTCAAATCTCATCCTTCACTGAAGGTCAAAAAAATCCCACTGGACAGCGTGTGGAAGGCGGGAGAGAGGAGAGAGGAGGAGGAGAGAGAGAGAGAGAGAGAGAGAGAGAGAGAGAGAGAGAGAAAGGGGGGAGGAGGAGGGAGGGAGGAGGGAGCAGGCCAGGTACCTTTGATTTTCAAACAAACGTGATTTTCTATTTTCTTGTACTTCTTCTTTCTGTTCAGTCTGATGATGTTACTTGGAATTTGTCCCCACCCCCCACCCCACCCCACCCTCTCCTCCTTGTCAGAAATTGTCCCCAGGGGTTAGGGTGACGGGGGGGGGGGGGGATGGTGGTATTGGTGGTGGTGAGGGTATCCGCATGCGTATGCATATATATGTATGTGTGTGTGTGTGTGTGTGTGTGTGTGTGTGTGTGTGTGTGTGTGTGTGTGTGTGTGTGTGTGTGTGCGTGTGTGTGTGTGTGTGTGTGTGTGTGTGTGTGTGTGTGTGTGTGTGTGTGTGTGTGTGTGTGTGTGTGTGGATTAACAATAATAATAACGAGAACGTGTCAAATATGTCAGAGCAATCCACGTGGCTGTTCAAAAGCATCCACGTAAAACCGCCACTCAGTCAGTAGGCGACTCTCTCTCTCTCTCTCTCTCTCTCTCTCGCTCTCTCTCTCTCTCTCTCTCTCTCTCTCTCTCTCTCTCTCTGTAAATGAATGGAGACAGTTTTCTCAATTAATGTCAACTCAGAGCGAAGTTAAGATAAGGCAGCTAGCTTGGTATATCTTTAAATGTTTGGAGATTCGTGACAATTCCGTAAATTCGCTCGAAATGTAACCGTAAACTTTTTTTTTTCTTTTCTCTTCAGTTTTTTTTGGATTGATTTTGTGCCTTGAACATTGTAATCCCCTCCCCTTCCACCCCCTCGTCCCTTCCCCCCCACCCACGCTCTCCCCCCCCCCCCCCCCCCCCCCCTTATATTGTAAGTTGAATCCACTTTGTGTGATATGTCAACTCATGAAATGGGCCAAGGCCTGAATTCATTAAAGTATTCATTCATTCATTCTCTTGTGTCTCTGTGTCTGTCTCTTTCTGTCTGTGTCTGTCCGTCTGTCCGTCTGTCCTCTCTCTCTCTCTCTTTCTCTCTCTCTCTCTATCTCTCTGTTCCCTCTTGCTTTCTCTGTCTGTCTCTCGTTCTCTCTCTGTCTCTCTCTCTGTGTCTGTGTCTGTCTCTCTGTATCTGTGTCTGTCCGTCTGTCCTCCGTCTCTCTCTCTCTCTCTCTCTCTCTCTCTCTCTCTCTCTCTCTCTCTGACAGACAGTTTTCAAGACTTCTCATGAGATCCAAGAGAAACGAAAGACCTGTTCAACCTGAAATCAATCTCGAGAGAGACAACAACACTGTCTGAACTGGTGTCTTCAAAGGGAACTCGAAGCGGGTAACACCCCTCCCCTCCCCCCCCCCCCACCCCCCCCCCCCCCCCCCCCCCCACCTCCGTCCTTATCAGTCCATCGCACCTTGTGTGTACAAACTGTCACACCAAAGCTCCAGCGATAGGATCTTAGGAAATGAAGAAAAGACGGGGGGGGGGGGGGGGGGGGGGGGGGGGGGGGGGAAGGGGGGAGGGGGGTAGGATGGCACTCACCAAGAATCGCCGATTCCAAGCTCAGTTGTAAAGTTATGATGAGGATCAATCTCTCATCCTTCTCTCACTCTCCCAACACGTTTCCCAGTTACCACCGCTCCTGAACCCATCCGAACCCCCAACCCCTATTCCAAGCTTTCCTGGATCCCCCCCCTCCCCCCCCCCCCCCCCCCACCCCTTCCCTCCTCCCAACCACCTGTCCTTTTTTTTTGTGGCAAATATACTTATTAGTTTGTTGCTGAGATTCGAGGGACAGGATGCAACAAGTTGATGATGAA
>JADBJO010016979.1:0-38997 GCA_016801955.1 Conus betulinus | reverse complement strand
TCGGGTCTGTCTAGTTTCTCTTATTATTCTAGCTTCTCTCTCTTCTCTCTCTTCTCTCTCGCTCTCTCTCTCTCACACACACTCACACACACACACACACACACACAACACACACACACACACACACACACTCTAGTGTGTCTCTGTAAATCTGAACTGACAGGTACACAATCTGATGTATGCAAAAGTATTGCCAATAGTATCTTTATACCAGCGTTTATGACATTAAAGAGGAACATTATTTTAAACAGTGTAGCAAATAAGTGACATCATTGAAGGTACAGCAGACTTACACACAGCACACCACAGAGTCATCGTTATGCTGGTTGAAGAGAACACTGTCTTCCCTGACGCAATCCCTGTTAGCTGTTGGTGCCAGAAAGAATTCCTTGGAGAAGGAAAGGCATTTCTGTAGAAAGGTCTGCTTTTGTTCATTAGCACGAAAACACAGGGAAAGAAACTGTCATGAATGCATTAGGGTCAGATTTCTTTTGAGTGTCTTTGCCCAAGTGGGTGGGGATGGTGGGAGGGAGAGTTTGTAGAGGAGGAGTGGGGTATTGGTGGGGATTTGGTATGTCATTATGCAGGATTTTGTTTGTTTTTCAGTGCAAGTGCACTGAGTCACTCTGGGTTTGGCATCAGATACATTGTACCCCTCCCTTTTACAAAAAAAAAAAAAAAAAAAAAAAAAAAAAAGTGTGTGCAACTGCAAGCGTTCTCTTGAAAGTGAAGTTTACATACACTTTGTGAATCATGACATTTGAACTTCACTGTGTGTTTCTGTATTTGGGTGGTTTTCTTACTCACCCCCTCCCCCCCCCCCCCCCCCCCCCCCCCCCTTTATAACCTGGCTTTGCTTGCGCTGTAGGCAAGACTGAGGAGGGGTGGGGGGATGTCTTTGTTTTAAAATGGTAAAAGTAACAATGAATGTTATATAGAAATGGGAAATTACAATATTTATGAATCAAACCGAAAAAAAAATGTGCTGATTTATATTGATTTTGATACTTAATAGTCTTGAAAGTCCTACAAGTTATAACATGTCAGTCAGTGCAGATTATTTTATATACCTAGATCATTGCAATCATTTTCCCATTATTTTCTAACATGCTTTGGGTAATACTCGGGAGAGATACCACAGTAAAATAAATGGATTCGGTAACATTTTGCAGTCATATATGGTGTAAATACGTTATGTAATCTATTACAGAATCATAAAAATTAAGTCTGTTGCACCTTTGTTTTCTTTTTCACAGTTTTTAGCCAAATTTGTTGCATTGGTGTTTCATAGTTTTAGTCAACTCTGTTACTGTGTTAGTTTACACAACTGTTTTTACAGTTTTAAGTCATTGTGCTGCTTGAAACAGATTTTGATGTGTCTTGCAATCCTTACTAAAAAAAATCCTTACTAAGAAACTCCCAAGCACTGTAGCCCAAATTGAATAAGTGAGCTAGGGTAGACTAGGGTGTTGCATACATTGATTATTTGTGATGTTTTAAATTTGGAGGTGTTTTTCTCTTCCTTTTTTTTTTTCTTTATGGTTTAAAGGAACAGAGTCTAGAGAATTATTCCTAGATAGAAGACAAGAGCTGGGGAGTGTAGGCAGTTGTTTATTGCATGAAGTAAAGTTAAATTGATTACCTGGTAACACCCTTTCCTTTTTCTGTTTCAGCCAAAGAATACGAAAATTCTGGAATGTAAGTGAAAATGCTCTTTCTGTATTGAGTTTAAAGTGAGCCATTTCTGGCCTTAAGTCTACATGAAAGATGTGTGATTACCCAGGGGTTTTATCTTTGTGTGGGGTTTTTTGCGTGTGTGTGTGTCATGCAAATTACATAAACAATTTTTTGACTTTGTTACTTTGTGTTGTATAACATATGATGATGATATCAAGTTTTGCTAAGTCAAGAAAATAAAAAAATATCTATACAGAGATATAAATGTAAAAGCTACTGAGTACCCATTGAAGATCAGGATTGACATAGTTTTCCTGACATGGGTTTTCAATTATTGCAGATTTTTGTGGAAAGAATTGCATTTGCACATCAGTGCAGGCAGTTTCAGAAAGGGCTAGTCTCCTAAGAACCCATATAGAGATGGCAGTGGATGAAATGGTGATGTGTGTCACAGAATGCATGGAATACATGCGTTCTCTTGGCTTATGCACAGCAACCAAATTGTGTTTTTGTGTCATGGAATACACACTTTCTGCTCTTTGTTTATACACGGCAAATTACGCACAAGGTCATTACAGTTGAGAAATTCTAATGGAATGGAAAGGTACAGCAATGCTGTGAATGGGTTGCGTGTGTAGTTGATGTATGCATTTGACTTAGCCACTGGCCAGACGATTGCAAGTTCTCTTTTGCCTGAATGAAATTACAGTAAACACAAAGAAATAAGTGGGGAAAATGAAAAAAGGCATCAGCTGCAGCAAAAACTGAAAACAACCTAACATGTTACTGGACAACAGTGATTGTCAGTTTCAAAGTGGTTGTTGCAATGAAAGAAAAGAGGCAGTGTAAGCAGTAGTGGTTTTGAGCATTCCCTTTGTCAGACAGCTGAGACTGATGAGAAAGCAGCTATAATACGTTCATTAAGGTCTTTTTAAGGAAAGATTTTGTTGTAGGTTTTGTTTTCATTATTTTGTCTGGAACACATTTTTTGGGCTGCAAGCTTAGCATCCTTGCACCTGACACAAAACTGCAAAAAGCATTACAACCTTTGATTGCAAAGAGTACCGAGAATGTCTTGTTTAGGTTGATCACTTGTCAGTTTGTGTAACTTTCTTTTTTATGATGAAATGTGACAATGAATCTTACCCCAGTGAGGTAGTGTTATTCATATACCAGTAAAAATTGACCTGATCTTTTATCAGATTTGAGTTGACCTTGACACTACGAACAACATCCCACAAAGGTCATCATCTGTTCTGTGTTGTGTCTGGCTCAGTCAGTGTCATACATTGTTCTTTATTCGTGGACGTCTTTTAATATCATCAGTGTTAAAAGTTGAAATGTGTTTAAAAGTGTATTATATGATATTGTTTAAAAGAGCAATAATTACTTTTGTGAGAAGAAAGAACGTCAGGTCTTGGTTGGACTGGCTCAGGTGTGGAAGTGCTTGATGGGAAAATGAAATAAAAATGAACAGAAACAAAAACCAAGTAAACAAAGAGTACCGTGTGGTGTCTGTCAGTCATGCTTGGCCCAAATCTCACATTCATAATAAAAGATTATATTGTTTCATTTTCATGTATGATTCGGATGAAATGAATTATAATAATAGTCTTGGTTCAGAAAACGCCGGCCATGGTTTTTGATGATGCTCAATAATCTTTTGTGATAACCACAAAAATAACAGTGTTGAACATCTTTATTCATTTTTATCCTGAAAAAGAAAATTTACTGATTCAAACCTTAAACTATGCTCCTTGATTAAAACCAGACGTTCTCAATCCGTTAAAAAAATCCTCTCTTGTTTTACCAGTCCCCCGTCAGCCTCGAACGGAGGAATCCCCGGCAAGAAAATGCAGCAAGGTCAAGGGCAGCCCGCAAGGCTACGACAATGCGGTATGGTTTGCATGAGTCTCCCACCCATGGCAGCACTTGTCCCCCTTTGGTCGTCTAGTGGAGCGTCTGGCTCTGCGCATGTTAACCCTACTAATACCTGTAGTGCTAGTAAGTACTTGTATTGGGCATTGTGTGTGTGTGTGTGTAAATGTATACATGTGAGCGGCATACCTGTCTGTGGCCTCTCTCTGTTGTTGTTTTGTCATGTTTTCTTTGTTGTAACTGCGTCTGTAAAGCAAGTCAGAACTGTTTACTTTACATTGAATGGTTTATCAGAGGGTGTGTTTTTCTTGTTTCTCTTTCCTTGTACCGAGTGTAATCCAGTGTGAGTTTTGAAACATACAGTGAAGACCATGCACACATGATTTGCAGTGTCTCTCTCTCTCTCCACCACACACACACGCACAACACACACACACTCGCATGCATGCACGCACGCACATGCTGCTCGCTCGCCAGGCTCACACACATGCTCCACACACTTAAAGGTGTAGGATGGGATGGTTCTGTTTATCTTTGGAATGTGTTCTTTTGCTTGCATCCTTGTCTTTTTTTCGACCTCAGTCCTCTGGCTCTGTCCCTAATACCCCCAACCATCTTTCTCACTCTGTCCCTCTCTCAGTGCCCTCCTCTCTCTCTCTCTCTCTCTGTCTCTTTTTTTTTCCCCATTCTGCCTTGACAAAGTACATACGTTTGGGCGTTATTTATTTACTGTTGGGTTTGTGTTTTTGTCCCCGTTGTTCTGAACTTACCAAATCTCTTTAGTTTGGTTGATGGACTATATACTGTCAGCCTTTGATGTCTTTTTGTTTATCTCTTGTTCTCACTGTCTTCCTGTGGTTGGTGTTATTTTTGTCTTTCAGTTGGTTACCACCACAGGGTTGCTGATTGTAAGTGAAGCAATATCCCCTTTCCACAGCAAACTTCCCCCCCCCCCACCTTCCCTTCCCCTCAAGCTTACCCAGCAGCTCAGAGATCTTTGTTGACTTCAACATCTTTCCCTTTTTTGTGTCACCTGCTCTAACTCCCACCAGAGCTCTGCTCAGTGCTGACTCCACCCCCCTCCCGGTTTTGCTACCCCTGCACTTCCCCCATCTCTTCTGGAATGCTCCCCACACCCCCTGCCTCTCATCCACAAATCCATCAGACCTCTCTGCTGCTGTGCCACTCGTCTTTCAAATTCAACTCGAGAAGTGTGCCCGCAGACTGACTCTGCATTTTAGTGCCAGCATTTTGCCGAGGCTTGGACAGTTGGGGGGGGGTTTACGGTGGTCAGTGAATGGCCCTTATGCTAGAACTGGACACCCAGAGCCTATTGTCATTCCTTGCCATTTTGTGGTTAAAAGTGATATGTTGGGATTTTTTTTTTTTTTTTTTTTTTTTTTTTTTTTTTTTTTGCTGTGTATTGTATGTAGAAATGTTAAATGTGATCCCGTAATTCCTGTCAAAAAAGTGAATTGGTTCCTTTTGGTGTTTTAATTGGGGGTCAGTGATTGAACGCCTTGGTTGGAGGGGTGTTGTCTGGATGAGGCATTTGGATCTTTTCAGAATGTTTTTTAATTCATAATTGCTTTTGTATTCACGCTCTGTATGCATTATATATATGCACAGAAGGTGAATAAACACGAGCACGTCATGACACAGCATGCAGACGTACACTCGCATGCACACATGCATACACACCAAACTGCACAGGCACGCACGCATACACATGCACCCTCAACACACACTTAGTCTCTTTCTCTTCTCTCGGAAGGGCTCTCTCTCTCTCTGTAAAAAATTCTTGGGAGTCAATTTGGTGTAAGAACATCTTGTGATGGTTACATCATCTTCAATTCTCACCCACTGCCATCCTCCATCCTCCAAAGAGCTTGTAATGTTGTATAGTTAAGGCCTGCCTTCCGCCTGCCTTGCAGTGGGTCGCCCCCACCCCCTGCCTTACCCTTCTCTTCTCTTCTCCCCCCATCCCCACTGTGCTTCCCCTTCCTTCCCTCCCCTTTTTCCCCCTTCTTGTCTTCCCTGCGTCTCTTTTTTCAGCCTGTTTTTTTGGCACTGCCAGAGTGCTGCAGTGGTGTGACGTGACAGCGTGTGGAATGCTGGCATGAAATCGTTTGTCAATATCCCTAATGTAGCGCACCCTGCGGTGCTTCTTGACTCGACCACTGGCTTGAAGCTTGAATATGTTATGCAGCCCATCTGAACATGTGTACTTAACGTTTGGCCTGCATAGACCTGTGGAATCGGCCTTGTCAGAGAAGCATATAGGCTCAGTGTTGATGTTATAACTAGTTGCGTTGATGCAACCAGGGCTTGTTTGACGAGTAGAGAGCATGTAATTTTTTTAACTGGTGCAAAGTAGAACCTGGCGTTGGTGAAATATCAGTTGTGTTTGTTCAGTGTGGATCCCAGTACTTCTGTGCCAGTACTGTGCCCACTGTTGCCCCATTCTTTCCCACCACTGTTCCCCATGTTTGAGGACAGGTTGGCCACGACTTGAAGCCCTTTTGCTTATCTCCCTTTGTTGTTTCTGGGGCAGGGGGCTTGGGAAATGTGAGGAGGGGAGGGAAGAGTGAGAGAAGGGGTGATTTATGGGGGGTAATGTGTTGGGAGATATATCACAGCTCCTTGCTTTACTCCTTCAAGTGTAAGGGAGCATGGGGGGAGAGAGGGGGTGAGGGGGCTGTTCAGGAACCCAGCCTTTTTCTTCTTTTTGCTGGTTGAAATGGGAGAGAACTTGGTCTAATTCAAACTGTACAATTTGCTTGTGGTGGCTGGATTATCGGAAATATAAAACTGTTGGGTTCTTGGTATGATTAGAAAAACAGCATTCCCATGTGTGTGTGCACAGTCGGAAAATATAATGATATCAATACTTTTTTTTTTTTTTTTTTAACTGAGAACTGTGTGTGATTGCATGCGTGCGTCCGTGCCCTGTGGGCTCTTGCCTGAGCCTCCCTTTCCCATCACTTTCACTTCACCTCCCTCCTTCCCACCCACCCCTTTCTGTCTTCCTTCCTTCTCCACCTGTCTTGAAGCTGCAACAAATAAACATGTACAGCGAGGTGGGGGGGGGGGGGGGGGGGGTAGGCAAGGAGGGGTGGGGGGGGGGGGGTTTAGGGGGGGGCGTGGTAGGCAGAGGAGGGTTACTGTGGCTTGGGAGTTTCTGTGTGGGTCATGAAAAATGCAAGTGTGATCTTGAATGTGCCCTGCTTCCCTGTGCCTCTGCCTGGCTTGAACCCTTACCCAACAATGGCAGGGGCCTGCTTTCACACACAGCTTTGGCAACTTGATGTGTCATGACATGATCATGGCTTCTTGTTAGTTACCTCTGGCTTGGCAGCTGCATTGGCTGACTACAGTGTCAGATCTTGGCGTGTGCTTCTTTGGACAGATTTGGTTTTGGTCCCTCTTTTTTTTTTAAACAGATTGGAAGCATATTTATTTCATGCAAAATCTAAAAAGAAAAATAACTTAAGGGGGTATGGTGCTGTGAGAATACTTTGGAACTCTGCAGAATAAGTTCAGTATTTTGAGACATGGACCTGGCATGGATCTCTAATTCTCTCCTCCCACTCTTTGACTCTCTGCTGGCTGTTTTCTTAGTGCCTGCCTCTCTCTCTTTCTCGTCTTTGTCTTTGTCTTTTTCTTGGTTGCTCCCCTTCTTTTGCTCGCTCACTTGTGTTCTCTCTCTCTCTCTTCTCTTAGTCTTTTTCTGTCTGTGCCTCTCTCTCTCTCTCTCTCTCTAGCTCTGGCTCTGGCTTGGGCACACAGCATTTTTTGAGGGCAAGATGTAAGCTTGACAATTTTGTATCTTATTTTCTCTCATTGAATTAATTTCTGATAGTCTGTCTTCTCATTGTTTTCTCTCATTGAATTAATTCTGTTAACGTCTTTCTCTCTCTCTTCCCTTATCTTCCTCTCCCTTCTCTCTTTGATGGTCCTTTGCAATCAGCTGGGCTTTAAGCAACACACACTCATCTCTCTCTCTCTGTCTCTCTCTCTCTCTCTCTCTCTTCTCTCTTCACACACACACACACACACCACACACACACACACACAAATCCTTGACAGAAGGAAGTTTATTTTTCGAGTTCTGTTGTCTTTTCAAAACATTGTTACTCATTGCTTGGACTTGACTTGTATCTCTGTATGCTTCACGAGTCATTCCCATCCATGCTTTCCTCCTCTTCTACTTCTTCTTCTACCCCCCCCCCCCCCCCCCCCCCCCCCCCCCCACCCCCCCACCCTCTCTCTCTCTCTCTCTCTCTCTCTCTTTATTCAGTGCAGAAAAGAAATTTCGGTAGTTTCAATGTTTTGGGTGCTTAGTGCACACATCAGACTTTATGAAGGAATGAATCAGGAGTTTGCATATGTTGGGCCCATGACAGCAGTGCTGAAGTCATCGTTAACACCGAAGTACACATTTGAAATCGAACTACACACTTGAAAATAAACTATAAATTGCAGACTAGAAAGAGCAAGAAGAAGAATATATTTACAGATCGTGTAAACTTGACGCCAAATATTATGCGAGTGATTGAAACAGCTTCCGTTTTCAGAGCGCATCTTCATGTTTGATTAGAACTAGATTGTTGTACTTGTAGGCTTCTGCACTAACAGCATTTTTATTCACTAATAAGCTCCCCCCCCCCCCCCCCTTTTCAGTTGCTGCATTGCTAAGCAAATATGTAATTTGCGAAAACTTGAAAAGGGCCAAGCCTTATAATGCCACACAGATGTCGAGTCGGTGACTTCCTCATACCACCCCACCTCACCCTACTCCCTTTCTCTCTCTCCCCCCTTTTTTTGTGGGGACTTTTTTTTTAATACTGACACCAAGATGGTGTAAACCAGTATATTTTTAAAAAAAAAAAAAAAAATTTTTGTGCTGTTGCGTCTTCCATAGGCCCACGAGTGTCTGGTGTTCCCACGCTGTTCATATGGCAGTTCACCCCACCATTTCTACATCCACACCTGTAGCCTCACCACTGCAGGGCGCAGTATCGATATCGGTCACAGGGCACCCCCGCTGGAGAAGATGCTCTATCGCAGCCAGGTCTTTTTGATGGCGTTCATTGGCGCCCACTGTGGTCTGACATGAGCAGAACAGTACATACCAAGCTCCATACTGATGTTACCTGCTGAATCGCAGAGCCAGTGTCACACCTGTTTACTCTGATTTTACCATAATTTTTAGGAAAAATATCAATTACAGTAATTATCACCCACGCACGCACGCACAAATTAAGGGGGGAAAAATCAAAGGAAGAAAATTGTTGAATGCGAAGCTTTGTCTGCTACCGTTTCGGTCAAAAGCAGTGAGAAGACATTTCCCAGCATGCCACGCATCTCTTTTACCTTGTCAAAGATGGCGATGAAGCAGTCTTGCACACCGACAGCCGGCCCTTCCAAATCTTAAGTTGCGCAAGTATTAGGATTATGAAGAATTACATTGGGGTTTTTTTTTTTTTTGTTTTTCAATGTACAGGTTTTTGTCCAAGATATTCCAGGTACACATGAATTGGGGGTAAATAGGTCTGCAGTGTGAACGAGAGTCCCCCCTCCCCCAAAAGGGTGACATCATATCCATCCGATAGGTCCCCGTGAACTTGCAAATAGGAAGAGGAAATGGAAACCAAGGTCACTACTGGAGCAGTTTAGATAGGGCCACAGAATTCAAAGGTGTGGTGCTTTTTTTTTTTTTTTTTTTTTTTTTTTTAAAAGATGATGAAAAATGAGAATAAAGATGAGGATGTAGAGTTCCGTTTTGCTCCAAGGCCTCATGATCAGGCTATATGAGCACTTCCTTTCATTATGCGTCGTGCTGCTGGTGGTTTGTGTATTGTCATAAAAGTGAAGGTTTCCCTGAACCCAGTCTTGTTTCTTGCCACTGGACTGGTGTGCATTGTGGGTACAGCAATATGCCAATTTAGGGGTCATGGGTTCACAACAGTATGCTGATCAAGGAGTCATAGTTCAGTCTCCATGTAACAGTGACATGGTGGAGGAGATTTTCACTTGGGAGTCACCATCTACACAGACCCTAACTTCTCTGAGAAAGTTCCAGTGAGAGTTCCAAAAGGTCCTGTGTGTGTGAATGCATGCATTACACAAACAGCATTAATGTATGCATGTTGAATCGTCTTCCATCATTTGTTGAAGGGTAGGCTGTCTTGTGCCTGTAGGATGAATGGAACGGACTGAACACCCATTGGCATACTGGTGTCATACATCTCTAAAGATGAAATGTCGCTGCTTTAGTTGTGGGTTTGAAAGAGGTCGCTCGCATAGACACATTACCACGGTGAACGTCAAAAGTCTAGCCAGAGAACAAAGAAGTTGGGGGGGGGGGGGGGGGGAATCCACCACTGGTTTTTTTGACACACCCTGTCAGATGTACAGCAAAATGGTTACAGATTAATAATATAATAGATCGCTATTGTTTTAATACCTTACATAAGGGTAAATGTGAAACAGAATGTTCATGGGTGAGCGTGGATGAATCATTTTTTTTTTGTTACTCCACCAGAAGCATGTCAAGTGGTTTTCCTTTTTTTTTTTTTTTTTTTTTTTTGCCCCTTGGAATGCTTTACTTTTGCATCCATTTTTGATTTTGCTGCATTTTGAATTGAAGCATGATTCCGTCAGGGTTTTTTTTTTGTCAGCAATATGTTTTCCCCCTCTTCCCCCCATCCTTTGAAAACAGCATGTTGATCTAGAATTGGACTTTCCAGAAGCGAGGCATGAGTTCATTTCCCTGCTGCAAAGGTGCTGTAGTGTCAGTGTCAGTTCACTTTTCATGTAAATTTTCACCAAATATTCAAAGCTGTTAAATTACTAAGTTGAAATAAATTGCATGAAATTTGTTTTAGTTTGTATGGATCATTCATGAATTTAAGTGAAACGAATTCCATAATTTTTTTTTAATGAACATATCACCTTCATCAGTATACTCCATGGCAAAGCTTCAGTCTGTAAGCATTCCAGCTTTGGCTTTCAGCATTGTAATGTAATGCCTAGTTTTGCTGCAGGCAGCTTGATCTCCAATTTCAATCCTTATTGTGTTAACCCAAATGTAAGAGTTTATATTTCAAGTTTGTTTGTTTGTTTTTTTTTTTTTAGATAAACGATATGTCCTTTTTGGTTGTAGTATGACTTTCTGATTGAATTGTGAATGATTTTTGCATGGAACAACTGAATATTTGACCTGAATGTTTTCATTTTGAGACTTTTGCATTCATTTTTTATGATAATTTGTGTATCAAATTCTCGTCATGCAAAATTCATCAGAATTTTTTAATTCAGAAGAAACTAAAGTTTACTAAAAGCAACAGTGGATGTTACACAAGTTCATACAAGTCTATATCTTAAAGATGAGTGAAGCTGCTAACTTCAGACAAATTTGAATGAAGCTTCCAATCTTTGGCTATGGGCAGGAAACGTTGACAATAGCAGATATGATATGTACCCCCTCCCCCTTGTCTTTGTAGATGGGCGCTACCCGACGTTTGCGAGCAGTAGTGAGTACCCCCCTAATTACTGGGAGGCGGGGTCTCAGCCTTACGACCACGGCAACAACCTGTCCTTCGACTCGCAGCTGGACAGGCAGATGTATGAACTGGAGCTCAACCGAAGAAATGACATGGCGCTGTGTACGTGTCAACCTTCCCCTTTTACCCTTTTGTTTTTCATTGATTCTGACCTTTCTCGTGGTAACTGCGTGCCGTAGATCATTGTAAGCGAAGTTGTTACGGATCATTGTTATTGATGGGATGCGTGGTGTTTGTTGTCGATAGGATTTTTCCCTTTCCTGCTTTGGGAGGTTGGTGTTAGGAGATTGGTGTCTGTTGGCATTATATTCTCTGAAAGTGCTGTTTCTAGTGTTACATCCTGAAGTGGGTTATTTTTAAATCTGAAGTACAGGATCTCTTTCCATCGCTTGTGGGTTAGTTGGTTTAGGGATCAACAGATTGTCCTGCTTCCTGTTTGACTTTCTTTTTTTTTAATTAGTTTTTTGCCTTGTTTGACTGAGGAGGAAAAGAATTTTTTTATAATGCTCATTCAGTTTTTCATTCATCACTTTTTCAAAATGGGAAAAACTTTTTCAAAAAAAAAAAAAAGGGAAAATGGGACCTGGGATTGACACTGTGCTTCCGTGTGTGTGAGTGCGCATGCGCATGTGTGTGTGTGTGTAGGGGTTGGGGGGGGGGGGGGGGGGGGGGGGGGGGGGGGGGGGGGGGGGGTCATAGTAGGGTATGTATGCGTATGAAGGAATGTGATGAAAGAACACTTGAAGATTTTGGACAAACTTTCTGCCTCCTGCTTTGTCCTGTCTTCTCTGATCTTGTTGAACACACACATTCACTGAATAGCTTGGGGGACAAACGAAAAATACAAAATGATGACATTCACCTACCGAAGTGACAGGAAAAAATAACGGTTGTACGTAGTTTAAAAACAGTTGAATGTCAGGTCAATCTTTTAGTTGCATTTACACATATCAGTGGTTATGAACCCTCGTAAGACAGGTTGTGTACTTAAACAAGGTGCTTCAAATAATTTTCTGCATTAGAGAAGATTCAGTGACCACCTTATACTCTCTGATTATCATCTAGTTTCATTTGTCCCCCCTCGCCGCTGCCGCCCCCCCAACTTTTTTTTTTTCTGACAGAAGGGTGATGGTCTGCATTTTTCAGCTCTACTTCGTTGTTCAGCTGAAGTTTGGTTGGTGTCATGTGATTGTAAGCTAAATCAGCCTCCCGAACAAGACTGGAAACTTGATATGTTGCCTATTGTCAAGACGATTACTCTACGGATTGGTTTGGTATTGAATATCGACAGGCACTCTTTGATTTTTGCAGTATCAGTATCATGTTCCCGCCTGTGGTGTTTATGGAAGATTCCACATTGGCCACAGCAGCGGCCACGATCCTGGATTGCGTGATGTCATTGTTTGTCAGAATTGATGCGCTGGGCGTGTCCCTTTCACCTGTAGTGGGGAGGAAGAATTGTCCCTTGTGCTGTGAGGCCAGAGAAGAGACCTGTTAATTCCATTGATTTGTTGGATAAGCCACTTCAGGTTACTGGAAGGTGTTTTGGGTGGGCGACACTGGTGCTTGGTAGGTGTGGTGTGGTGTGGTGTGAATTATTGCTCTGTCTCTGTGTGCGTGTATGTGTGTGTGTGTGCGGCCATAAAGATGTGGAAGTCTCAGAAGGGATGCTGGAGATCCTGTCAGGACATACAGGTCGTCCGCTTTCTGAAAGTTCTTTGCTACTTTTTTTTTTTTTTGTGTACGCAGGCCGATACTCTGCCGACACTCCCAGTATAGACGGGCAAGTTTAATCCCACCTACCCAACACAGGGAGTGGAGTTTTGTGTGTATGACCGTTTTTTTTTTTTTTTTTCATCCCGCCACTAAGGCAGCCATACTCCTACTTAGGGGAAGAAAGCATGCTATGTGTAACGTGTCATCCATACCAACGGCCAAACTGGCCTTCTCTTCCGAAAGTTGGTGATGGGATTTTACACGTGTTCAAGATGTTACGCGTGCGTTCGCACATGGAACCTCGGTTTATAGTCTCATTTGAAGGACTGTGTGGGAAATGGAGTCGGAATCAATGTTAACTCCAAGGGAAGAATCCCCCTGTATTGAAACAGCCTGGCGGAGATTCGAACCGCCGCAACTCCAGGATCACCAAGAATACGAGTCCAATGTTCTACCACCGAGCTATTCTGACCCCCTTTCTATGCTAATAACTGCCTCTCGTCTGTTACTCGGCTTGACCGAGTCTCGTGTGTGTGGGTGTGGGTGAGTGTGAGTGTGTGTGTGTGTACGTACGTGTGTGTGTGTGTACATACGTGTGTGCATGCGTGTGTATGTCCTTCCAAACTGTCATCGACTGGTTTTTCTACCTTTATGAACCAGTCCATCTTCTGGAAGCTCTACAACACCTTCTTTCTTGCCACAGTCTGTGAGGTGTGTGTTCTTTTGTTATGATCTGGCTACTAGGTAGTGAAGATCATGGACAATGTCCAGAGCGGGCAATAGCTGTCCATTTTGCTTTGTCCTGTTGCCCACGTTTGCCTATACGGCCGTTTTTTTTTTTTTTTTTTTCACGTTCCTTGTTACATTCAAATGTGTTTCATTGGTTTTATTCATTGCAAATCTTGGATGGAATTGAATTTAAAAAAGAATGATTGGCACTTTCAGCACAGGCTAATCTTGTGTACCTTTGGGATGTCAGTTAATATAGTTACCATGTTATTGTGTATCAGTGTCTTTTGTTTGTGTGTGTGCGCATGCTTACATGTTTGTGTGTGTGTGTAACCCTTTGTGATGATGTTAGCTATTTTTCCATGTATAAATTTGACAGTACTGAAAAGTCCCTGTTTTTTGTGAGCAGGGGCTACAGGAACAATACAGCTAAGGTAACAGAAACTAGGGGTGTGGGAGAAAACAGGACGTGGATCTGTGCATTTGTCTGTGAATGTGTTCATCAGCTTTGGCCAGGATATTGCCTGCTGATGATATTGATCCACACTGGGAGTTGGATATATGGTGTAGTGAAGACAGGATTCCATACATTGTGTTGGAAATGGAAAATTCACCCTTCCATTGAAAATTCTTTGGGGAAACATCCAGTTGCGGCAAGAAACATGGCCTGTCACCTTGCCACATAAATGCTTTAAGCTCCGATGGACGACGGCAAAATCACTGTAAGCACTGATAGACACAGCTGCAGCAGTTTAACAAACCTTAAGCAGTCGACTGTGAATCGGGCTGCAGTAAACCAAACTGACTGCTGTGTGACCTGGTGAACCTTGGTCACTCACTGAAGTGATATTCTTTCATTATTCATCCATTTTTCACTGTGTCTGGATAATTGAGAGAAGGCTGGGAACGTAGATTCGGCCCAGCACCCTCAGTTGGTTTGGACACTCTCCTGCTTGCTGATGCCAGATTTAAAGCCAGCTGTAGGAAAGCCATTCAGTTGCTGACTGCGACAGTAGATTTGTGGCATGCATCAGTGATATTACAAGAGGCGTTGCCTGTGTCTTTACTCTTCAGTCCTCCAACAGAGAGTTGTGAGTTGAGTGTGGATGAAATGCACAAGGAAGTATATTAATATGTGAATGAAAGTATTCAAGTCTTTGTTTATTCCTCTTTAAAATAATGCATGGATAGAAACGACCCATGGTTGATAGCAGTTGTGGGAGTGAAGATTATTGTGTGCAAGTGTGTGTGGGTGTTGTTTTTATTGGGGGGGGGGGGGGGGTTAGGGTTAATGGGAGGAGGTGTGTGTGTTAATGGGTGGTGTGTGTGTGTGTGTGTGTGTGCACTCGGGTGCAAATGCGTGCATGTGAGAGTGACTTTGAATGAATGCGAGTGTAGTGTGTTGTTTGTGTGTTTGATTTTGTCTTTGTGCATGTGTTTTGCAACTGAAGTTAATCGATTACGCACTTGTTCAAGTTCTCTCCCTGTCTGTCAATTTCTCTGTTTTTCACACGCATGCACGCACATGCCTGCACACACACACACGCACACACACACACACACATGATCTTTCTTTTTCATGGACGCAGGAAAAAGACAGCCACGGATAAAGTTTGTGTGCTCACAGGAGTATAGAGTCTGGGCTGCATCCCCGAAAAAATTGCCATTCCATTTTTTTGTCTTGTATAATATACTCTATCATCATGAACTTCTCCTTTAACTTCTTCACATTTTTTTTCCCCTTCTCATTTTTTAAACTTCTTTTTCGTGTCATTTTTGTTACCTTCTTTAAGATGAATAAGCAACAAGGCTGGATTTTTTGTTTATGTCAACTTTTTTTTTTTTTTTTTTTTTTTGCAAGATATTTATTGCAGAATCTTTCCTACCTCTCGTTTACCAGAACTGTTTGGTGAAGTGCGAGGCTCGTTAATCAAAGTGACTGAAAATTTTTCATTGTGTCGATATCTGGCAGTGTGGTAATTTTGATTTTATCCAAATACATCTTTATGTCTCGCCCTTCCATCCTCTCCCTCCCCTCCCCATTTCTCTTTGTCAGAGTCCTTTCAATTGCAGAGCTGTAGTTCGTGTGTGTGTGTGTAGTTTTTCTTTTGTGGAGGAGGGTGCAAGCTTTGGTTAGTGTCTTCTGACTGACGAATGTTCCTGTACTTACTATCCAGTTAACTTTTAAGTGAAACGTTCCTATGTCTTATTTTCCTAAGCTACATGTTCTCATTTTCCCTTATGATCTCTTTTGTTTTGGAAATGTTTCTAACCTAGTTCTGTTGGCACGGGGTGTCTTCTGGAAAAGATGTTTTTAACTGGATTTGCTGAGTTGTTGTTGTGTGGTACGTGCAGTATGACCTTTTGCAGGTTTTACAAGGTAGTGTTTCGTGGTTGTGCAGTGTTGGAGTCTTGTAGAGAGTGTGGGCTTTGGGAATCACTTGTGTTTTGCTCATTAATTCACAACTATGAAGCTTTACATATTTTGCTGTCGTCTAGGTATATCTTTTGGTGTGCCTGTGCATATACGTCAGTGTGTTTTTGCGTGCAGGCATGTCAAGTTTGTTTGATTTTCAGTTTTCAGTGCATTTCCAGTTGTTTTTTTCTGCAGAAAAACAAGTTTCTCCACACACACACACACACACACACACAACAAAAAGACAAACGTATAAAGTGAAGAGGAGAGTGACTGACAATTTTGTGTGTGTGTATTTTCCAGAACAGTGCCATATTGCCTTATTCACTATTTGAAAGGAACAGAAAGAAAATGTTCTCAAGGGGCTTTTTTTTCCCCAAACAAGTTCTTGTGAAAGTTGTTAATATCATGCGTTTGTAGTGGTCGTGGTGTGTGCAAATTGGCCAAAGCAATTGAAGTTTTTCTTCATAGGTTGCTTCTACTCTCGTTTTTCCTCATCCTTTACTTCCATATTCCACAACCCAAACTGCCATATTCCACAACCCAAAAACTGCCATGACCAGGTTTTTTTTTTTGTTTTTGGTTGTTGTTTTTATCGGCCCTGTGCAGTTTTGGTTATTTAACAATTGAGTTGTTCCCTCTCCCCCACCCACTTCAACCTATCCTTCCTCTTCCAAAAGACTAGTCATCTGTCTGTCCATCACCAATATTCATAGCTAGATGGGTTGATAATGTTTTCATTCATCTGCCCATTGTTTCAATTCTCCACCCTGGTCATCAGTGTGTCGAGTTATTTGATTTTGCGTTTGTTCAGGCAGTTGGCACACCAAGGCTGTTAGAGTCTCATAGTCTGGGTGTGTGTAACTGACCATGTGCACATCATTATTAGGCACACTCTGTGGTGCACATCCAGTGATCCCCCCACCGGTGACGGTTTTATAGGACATGCAACAGGTGTACACAGTGTATCATGCTCACTGTCGCACACAGGCACAGCACTTGATCCACCGACCTTGTGGCGTGTACACAACTGAAGGACACATAATACACATCAGTAACATACATTTGCAAAAACCCTAGACAAAAACATATGCACACAACTTGCTCAAAACATATGCAGTCTAGTCAGTCTAACACACACACACATGCAGTCACATAGATTCAGACAAACACTCACTCTCTTTATATGAATTATTTACAAATTGCAGATATTTGTTTACCAGGATAGATGCCCACCAAAAGTTGATTGAACCAGAAATGCGAGCAGACACCCCCAAAATAAAAACACAAACACACACGTGTATACATAATAATAGTAATAATAATGAATACTTATACAGCGCCTATTCTCGGCTAGAGACCAAGCTCTAAGCGCTTTACAATCCACACTCGTTTACACAACGGGCTGCCTACCTGGGTAGTGCCGACTGAAGAGCTGCCAGCTGGCGCTTCATTCAGTCGTTTTTCCCGTGTCATCCAGTCAATATCGTTCACCTCAATTTCCTTACTTCCTCCATTCTTTCAATCTCTCACGCAGGGTGGCATGTTATGTGTAACGCGTCATCCATACCAATGGCCAAACTGGCCTTCTCTTCCATACCAATGGCCAAACTGGCCTTCTCTTCCGAAAGTTGGTGATGGGATTTTACATGTGTGCAAGATGTTATGCGTGCGTTCACTCATGGAACCTCGGTTTATAGTCTCATTCGAAGGACTGTATGGGGAATGGAGTCGGAACCAATGTTGACTCCGAGGGAAAAAATCCCCCTGTACCGAAATTCAAACCTGTAACCTCAGGATCACGAGTCCGGCGCTCTACCTACTGAGAGCTATTCTGGCCCCCCATACATGCACACACACACACACATGCTTAATGTGAATTGTTCACACACACACCACACACACACACTCTTTATGTGAATTGTATACAAGGACAAACACATATCCAGATAGACACTTAACCGAAAAGTTGAGTGAACCAAAATGTCACGGACAATGTGACATTTAGAAATGGCATGATCATTGCCAACCCCACCAGAGGGATCATTAAGTCGACATTTTCCTGTTGCCATGCGTTTTTCACTGGCACTTCAGTCATCAGTGTCTGTAATCAATCATTGTGTAGATCGTGTCTCTTCACAGTAGGTGAAAATATTTCTGCCCAGTCACCAAATGTTTCAGCGTCTATTTTTCCTGTGTAGTCAAATATTCTAGCCGGTTGTATCTTTCACAAATCATGGAGTCTTGCACGTTAAGTCAGACTGCTTATTTTTCACATCATTCTGTGGAAGTGTTTGTCGAACTATTGGGATGGCCTTTTTCTTTTTTCTTAACAACATTCAGTCAGACGTTGATTTTGCTTTCTCCGCGTTCAGTCAAGATGTTAAAAACAGTCATGATGTCCGTTTCATATTCAGTCAGGATGATTTAATCACTTTGTTGACCTATCCCCTCATTCATTACTGGCCATAACGTTCCTCCTGGACTGGTCATCTGGATAGCTTGCTCATTGTCCCTCTGCCTCACTCTCCACCACCCCCATCCCTACCACCACCACCACCACCACCCTTCTCCCACCAAATGAAGTAACAAAACCAGATGATATAAAACTTACGCAAGTTTGTTTTTCATGGGTAGAATCAACGCAGAAGTATGAAAGAGTCGCGGTAAAAAAAAAAAAAAAAAAAAGTGATGGATTGTATGCATTGATTCACACCCTTCAGTTGAAATGAAGTTAGCACACTTTTAACATGGCAGCTTTTTCCTTTTCTTCTGTTCTTTTTTTTTTCCCTTCTTTTGTACACACAAACACTTCTAATTATACAAAAGGAAAATTTAGTATTGTTAATGGCTGAGGTTTGAAAGTTTGATTTCAAATAGAATCAAAGTGCTAAGTTGACGGGGCTCTTTTTGTGTCCAACAGTTAGAATTATTTATCCAGTTATCATGTGTCTTCATGTTCATTTCAGTCAATCTTTAATTGTGCAAAATGATTTGTGTCACCATCACATTTATTCAGAATGGTTCAGCCAGTTATCATGTCTGTGTCACATTGTCAAAATGCTCAGTTGATTTAACCAAATATTGGGGTTTTTTTGTTGTCATAGGTTTTTTCCCCAGATTCTGTCAGCGACTTTTTTTCCCCAGTCAGTCAGAATGTTTATAACCAATCATTGTGAAGTGTTTCGCATTTGGTCAAGATGTCTGACCAGTCATCAGGTCTTTGTCACAGAATGTTCCAGCCAGTTATCCTCTCTTTAACATTCAGTCACAATGTTTAAATCATGTCTTTGCTCAGTAAATCATCGTTTTTTTCTCCTGTTCAGTCAAAAAAAGTGAAAAGTGTCTTCACATCTGTGTTATGCTCAGAGAGTATTAACCTATCATCATTTATTTCCTGTAATAATTTAGTCAAAATGGTTTGTCACTCTCCATGGGGAAGTGTCGACGACCAGTCATGTATGTTTCATATTGTCAGAATTTTTTTTTTTTTAACCAATCAGCATGCCTCTTTCAGATTCAGACTGAAAGCTAAACCAGTCATTGTTTCTTTTTCAGATGGCAGAGTGGACACCTACAGAGGGCAACAAGGTTAAAGTGTCTCGTGTGGGGAATCCGTTGTGACTTGTCTTGGACGATTTGTATCCTTTCTTTATTTTTTTTTTCTTTTATTTTTTTTTTTTTTAAAATAAAACACTTCTTGCCTGTAGGGGGGAACAGGTGGGAGGGAGGAGACAAGGTTTACAGCCAGACCCTTTCAGCTTGTAGATCATGATTTGAATGGGATTACAGGGTTACCTCTCTCAGTAATCATTGTACAAGTCTTGATAGGTAGATGATAGGGAGGGAGATCCAGTATATGTTGACCAAAAGAAGAAACATTCCAGGGGAGTCTGTACAAAGGAATGGGGAGTCTGTACAAAGGAATGGGGGAGTCTGTACAAAGGAATGATTTACTTGGAGGTTCATTGTCTAACATTTCACCGTATGTCTTCAATGGGTCACTAGTGTCCACCAGTAGACACAGTTTGTACACATGTGCTCATTTTTCAGCATTTCATTGCCATTTTCTCGTGTACGGTCAGTGCAAGTCCACTGCTGTATAATCAGTGTTTTGTCCGATGAATGTTTTTTATCGCATTGCTCTTTTGTGTTAAGAGACAGAACTGGGGTTATAACATGTTTTGGTGCATTTGACCAGCCCCCGTGGCGAAGTGGTTAGCGTCGTCGCGGACTCCCGGCTGGAAGGCCGTGGGTTCGAATCCCATCAGAAGTCATGTGGGTTTTTATGCCCTGACCGGCTCCTACCCAGAGTTGAGTTTGCTGCGGGCTCAGTTTGGGAAGACTGGGACCACACAGTCGAGTTTCATCCACTTAATGGATGCGTTTCTGAGAGTGTTGCTCAAATTTCTTGACCAACACTGCAGATGTCTGTATCTCTCGGGCCTGGTTGACGCCGAGATATATTTGAAAGGAGGCGTAGAGTACAGCCCTGTCATGTAGTCTCAGACCGAAATGGAATCCGTAGCATCATCTTAATCATCTTCATCGATCAGCATTAAAAAAAAAAAAAAAAAACGTTTGGTACATTTGTATGTGTGTATATGTTTACAGTATTGAGTGCATGCGTGTACACACGCGTTTCTTGGCATTACATGTGCAATGTTTTGTTTTGTTTTTTGTTTTAAAAGGAGAAGAAGAAGGAAAAAGAAATCTTCAATTCTTTCACATCGCATTCCTCAAAACTCAGGTCTTTTGTTTATATCTAACACTTGTTGCCCGTTCACAGCTGTTGTTGAAAACTGAAGATGTTTCTCCTCCAGCGTTGACAGATTCTGTGAGAGAGCAAGATCAATTATTAAACAACACAACAGTTTGTGCATTAAATTCAGGTTAAGTACATTAGATTTACAAATGAAATTGATACAAATTTTGATTTGAAGTTGACTATTACAATATATTAAATGCAGTTTTTAGTAAACAGACTGGAGCTTAAGACTAAGGCATAAAAAGTTTAGAATAAGGTACAGTACTTGCAAGTTTTAGAAATTAGAAAGAAGAAAAACGAGTAAACTAGACATCTTGTAGTCCCACACCAGGCATCGAGCACCTCCAGTGTTTCCAAAGCACACAAATAACCGGGTATACAGTCCACACAACTCCAAACATACCCAGAGATAATGAAGAAGTTAAGAGGTCTGACACTGGGCTGCTCCATTCGAATTGGTACATAATGTATGTCCCACACTCCTTGTATTGTTTGCAGACCTATACAGAGGTCTTGCCGTATCACACTTAAAGCACCACCACCACCACTCTTCCTCAATTCCTAACTCGCACACACAGTCGGCCATTCTTTCTCATCCACTATAATTGTCCTTTTCTTGTCCCTTTATCAGTATTGCCATGTTCCGTCTTCAGAGTTATAATGTTCCCTTTATCCAGTTATTGCCATGTTCTGTATTCAGAGTTATCATAATGTCCTTTCCTTGTTCCTTTATTTCAGTATTGCCATGTTCTGTCTTCAGAGTCCATTGGCATGCAGGGGCGGCCCATGAGTCCCAAAGACAAGTACATCGACTTGGAGGACCCCAACGACCCCAGTCTACAGAGCCAGGAGAGTGGGCCTACTCGACAGGCGACCCCAACAAGCCCAAAAAGGTTATCTATGAAGTCGTTGTCTGATCCATCCACCCTGGTGCTGTCCCCTGTTTTTCTTCCTCCATTGCCATCGCACCGTACCTTTTTCATCATCCGTGTCATCGGTGTGTTGATGGTGGTTTCGCTGTGTGTTCGTGGTGGCAAAACAAGCATTCTCTTGTGGTTGTGCTGGGAGCAGAATTAGACTTTTTTTTTTTTTTTTTTTTGCGTGTGAGAGTGTGTGGTGCGTGCCTCTCTTCTTGAGGAGAAGGGTGTGTGAACTGTGTTGACACTTGTGGCTCAGTGCATATGAGGTCGGAGGCCTGTACCATGTATGTTTTAGTTTGGAAGAAAGACGGGCGACCATACAATGTTGTCTAGTGTGCTTTGTTGTGATTGTGTTTGGTGGTGAGCACTGCTTCTATTCGTATTCGAGGCATGCGATGGACCACAGTAGCGCTTTGCTGGGAAAGCTTGGTGGTGGACGTAGAGCTGTGGAGAGAGTCGCTTCAGTCGGATCGCAGGTGCTCCAGGCAGATCCGGGTGTGAAACTGGCAGATCATCTTGCACCACCATTCAGAAACTCGCCTTGAACGTCTGTGAGCTGAAGCAGCAGAACTGTCGGACACTGCAATCAAGAGACCTGGGAGGTGGGAGGGCACTGTGAAAGAAGCATTTTGAAAGGGTGTACATGTGTTATAGATACGTCTCTGAAAGCTGCCATGGCACAACACAAGACAGAAAGATGGGAGGGATGGGAACGGGACTTGTGGATCTGTAAGTCGTCACGTGACGATTATGAAATGACCAGTGCTTCCTGTGACTTTTTTTTCCTGCGAGAATGTTGGTCACTGCCCATTTTGATGTCTGGCAATATTTGGGGTGGGAAAATGCGTCTTGTTCCATGCCGTCTTGACCAGCGTTTCAGCTACAGATGTGACTGACCCGACTTCTGTCCCTAAAGTATGCGAGATCCAGGGGTTAAATCTCGATGGTGGGTTTTTGAAGACCATTTTTTTTTTCTGAGCCTGTCGGTATTGGGCAGATCTGTCTGGGCGCTAATGTGTGTGCATGTAGTTAGCAGATGACAAACGCACATGTTAAACGAGTCGGTAATGCCATGCAGCATTGGTGAGTTTGGAACCATGAACATGCTCAGCACATCTGGAAAAAAAATTTCGTTATGGCAACCAGAACTTTGGCAGGGTCAAAGGTCATAATATCAAAAGGTTGCCACCCCGTCACAAATTGAAATGAGTGTTAGGAGTGGTAGTGCATGACCAGAACAAAAATAAAAAAAAAAGGCATCTTGTCAGCATTCTGAATGCAAATGGTGTTGTTCCAAGGCAGCAGAATGTGTATTTTCATTTGCAGCTTTCTGTTCATGTTGGTGGGTTTTTGGGGGGGGGGTTTTTTTTTTGTGGGGGGTGGGGGGGGGGGTGGGGGGGGGTGGGGTGGGGGGCTTGGGGGGGGGGGGGGGGGCTGGGGGGGGGGGGGGGGGGGGGGGGCTGGGTCTGTGGCTGTAATGATGGTTTGGTTTTTGTTTGATTTTTTTAATTAGCTGACCTGAGTGGAATTCACTGCAAGGGTCCTAATTTGCTTAAAAAAATTAATTCTGTTTTTTTTCCACATTTTTTTTTTTTTTTTTTTTTTTTTTTTTTTTTTTTTTTTTTTTAACAAAAAGGGCAAAAATAGCCAATTTAAGCAAAAAGGAACTGTCCTTGCAGGGTTATTGTAAAAAAATCCATTGTTTCCCGCATCAATTTTAATTTTTTTTTGTGTTTTTTTATATATTGATGGTTAATGATAAAGAGAAAGAAAAATATACTGGCGTCTCAATATGGGCAGATTATTGTTACTGGTGCACAATATTAACCTTGTTTCCCCATTGATAAACAGTGAGCTGGTCTTAATTGGTGGACTTGAATTGAAAAAGAGACAGGCGATTAAATGCCAATACGCAATTAAAAGTCAGTCGGTTTTAACGTAACGAATCCAGTGGGTTGGGGGGAGGGCAGGGCGGTGTATAAGGGGGGGCGTGTATATACTGGTTCGCAGATACAATTGTTCTCTCTGGAAAAGTCATGTTTATTCTGATTTTTTTTTTTACATGGAGTTTTTTGTTTCTGTAAATTTTTTTGTTTGTGCATGTTGATGACTGCTGTTTCTTTTAAAATGGGATGATGTTACTGTATGAGGAGGAAGTTGGACGAACCTGGAGGCATGTTTACTGTGAGGCTGGAATGAGAGAAGTTAGGGGGGGACGACGACTCGTTGGAGGGAGATAAACTGTGGGTCATCCAAACAATGTGTTGATTGCTCCATGAGATTACCGTTTTGACCCCAAGATTTCCGAGTGTGGGTAGGCCTCACCATATCCGAACAGATTAGTCTCAGCAGGATGTACATGTTTAACCCACACCTGATACACTTTACTCTTCATGTAATCTTCCCACCCATCTAGCAGCAGCAATGAATCTGCCAAAAATAAACCATCCACCCATGTGTAATGGTTGATTCATTTTTTTTTTTTTTTTGTAAAAATCCATTTGGTGTCAGGTGGGGATGGGGGTTGACTTTTTATTGGCTTTAGATTTTCTGGAAAATATAACATATCAATGGATTAATCCAACGAATTTCATGCAAACAAAAATGACTCAGTGCTTGTTTGCCTTGTTTTGCAAGCTTATTAAATGAATTTTTCTTTTTTCAATTGGCAGGAAAAGACAATGGTTCCATTTAGGCAGATATCATTGTTTTCTTTGGGGGGTGGGAGAGGAGAATAGCGCTAGGATAGGATTCGGTCACTCATGTAAATTGAGGACAACTCGTAGGGGGAATTTGCTCCCTACCTCGGTTTTAATCTTGTTCACATTTGCTGGACGTTATCTACGCAACATTTTTAAACCGATTCTTGCTTTTTTCCGTGCGTTTTTTTACTGTGCCACATATTCAACAACACCGGATTACCAAATCAGTTTGAGGATTTTTATGTAAAGGTGAAATTTTCACCAGTCTCCTCACCCCTTTTTTTTTTTTTATTCATGTTTTTTTTTTTTTTTTTTTATAATATACTGAGAGAGTATTTGAGGATTATTATAAAATATTCTGAGAGTATTTTGACTTATATCTGAGAGAGTATTTGAGGATTATTATCTATATCTGAGAGTATTTGAGGGTACAATCTGCAGTAAAATCGGCTGGGATAGCATCAGAAGTGTGTAGGGAAAGGCATGTACAAGAATAGGATGAGTTCTCAGAGCCGATTAGTGTGAAACCTACCTTGGCATTTGTCACTACCAAAATTTTTTGTTATTTACCAAAAGGAATCTTCTTTGATGGTTTATCTTACTGTGTCCCTCGACTTTACGCGACAGGTACGGAAGGTGGGGGGTGGGGTCCTGGAGTTTTTGTTAGAACCTGATTTGAGAAGTTAATGTTAATGTCTGCAACATTTCAGGCATCGCATTTCAAGCAGAGGGAATTAAATTTCATGTTGGTACTTGTATGGAAACAGTTCTTTCCCACCTCTGCCATTTTTTGTGTCATTCCCGATTCCCAGGCATTAATTTTTCTATTGGCCGACTTTTCCCCAGATCATAGAAATCATTCCCTTTTTGCCAATAACGTGTGCCAAAAAAAAAAAGAGAGACTGTACATTACTTTGAAATGAAGGAGTTTGAGGAAAAAAAAAAAATCTTTACATGAAGGTATATGCCTGGATATCGACAAGGGTTTATTTCCCAAAATGGTTGTCATGTCGCCATCCACAATCCCTTCCAATATGAGTTGCATCCTGTAGTCTGATTTAACTTTCTGTTCAGGAGCAGTTATGTCCCTTGATATCTTAATGGAGGTGTCCTGCGCCAGCGATGCCTGTAGCCATCGTCAAACACAGCGCAGGCCTCACAAGGGTGGTACAGGACTGCTCTAAAGGCTCGGTGAAGACAGTGCTTCTCTGGGTCCTCCCCAGCACATTCGGGGTTTTCTTTTTCTTCTGCACACAATTATATGGGTTTTTTTCAAGGCGTTGCACATTGAAATGTTTTCTTCATACAGTTGAAAAAATATCAGGAGGAGAGAGGTTTTTTATATTAGTTGGTGTTTTGGTTTTGTTTTGAAATAAGCTAACTATAAATAACATTGTCACTATCCTTGTTAAACCAGTTCATGCCCAGAGACTGCAAAGTATTAGAAATGCACACATTCAAATCAAAACTGGAATGTACAGGAGTTTGAGCATTCTTTTTCACTGTTCAGGGACCATGTTGCATAAACTTGTTCAAAAAGGACAATGTACATAGTTTTCCACGTCAACTGGCCCGGTTGAAGAAAATAGTATTTTGTTTTTGGCTAGTACTTCATGTATCATTCTTGTGGGAGGGAGGGGGGGACTGCAGAGATGAGAGGTGTGGCAGATATGGGTTACAGATAGTTTCTGGGGCTGTCAAGGATATCGCATGCAAGCGGAAAGTTACTGTCGATGCAGAGTTGATTGAAAAGAGAGGGGGTGATGGGCAAGTGTTTCGCACATGGTTTTTTGGATGTTGGAGATGGGAATGGTGGACGTGAAGGGTCATTGGATCCGTCTGTGATTACGCATTGTTAGACCGATCTTTTTTTTTTTTTCTCAAACAACGCACTCGGCCCCACTAGGCCGTATAGGTGTAGCGTAAGCACGTCAGACAAATAGCAAGGGACTACACAAAGAGTGGGGTGATCCGAGTCCACTAAAGATCAGAGTACTTTAGTATGGAGAATGCGCGCGAGCTCAGTATTTTTTGATGTTTTGCTTTTTTCAATAGGGAGGTAGGTGCTAAAAAAAAGATATATACGCAAAGTAAGTACCATGCTTCATTTACCCAAGGACGTTTCTCCTCCCATGTGTACAGGAGCGTGCGCATATGTGCAGAGAGTTGAAGTATTGTGAACGTGGGTCTTGTTTGCATGTCGCACGAAATGTTAAACAGCGCATGTTGGCCACATGGGTTTGTGTTGGAATTGCCGAGACTGACACAACGATACCTGTAAAATAATATGGACATGTGTGTGTGAATGGTCCATTTGCCGGACCAGCTATGCTCTGGGGGAAAAAAAAAACATGGTTTTAAAAGAGGAAAATGAGCGTGGGCAGAGAGGGGGAATGGGAATGTTTTTGTCCAAGTACTTACAGTGAGAGCTTTTCTGTGGTGGAGTGTACTGCTTTGTGCGGTTGCAAAAAAAAAAAAAAAAAAAAAATAAAGGGTGTTATTGGGGGAGGGGGGGGGGGGGGGGGTTCTTCTCGCTAATTTGTGAATGTAATAATAACATTATTTATGCCAATACACAACACTTAACACAAAAAAAAAAAAAAAAGGGGGGAGGTGTCGACTGTCCCCATGTCAGATTATTTGTAAAGTTTTTGTGAATAAAATATATAGATCCACCTGACAACCTGATGTCTATTACTTCCGTTATCCATACATGTATACTCTGCACCCCTTGTATATCATGTTGCAACTGGTTTTTTTTTATATACGAATGACGGAGAATGCAGCAGAGCGAGAACAGACTAGAAGCGCGAGTGTTGAAGTTGAAAACCAATCTATGTGCATGAGCAGGTTTCCCAATGTTTTAGGTGGTTTTGTTTTTTTCCCAATTAGCAGTGGTCTTGTTTCTACACTCAGTGTACGGAACCATCAATAAATCAAAATATTCTGGACTCTGGTCGTTTTCGATGTTGTGTTGGACCTTTGTTTTTTTTTTTTTTTAGCTCCAAGTGTGTGCCCACATTGTAATTGCCCTAAATTAAGTAATTAGCCTTTTCACAACGATAGTGACGGCAACACTGTCGACCCGTAGTCACGACGAGCCGTGCACTGGTGACGGCAGTACTGACTATGGACGTTCCGTGATGGCACAACTATTAAAGATTCCCTCCATGCTCTCTCGTCTAGGGGGATGCAAGCAGCTGGCACTGTAAGGCACGTGTGGAATTTGCCTGCCTCACCAACATATCGGGCAGAAGGAGAAATGACAATGCCAGGTTTTTAGAACTGGTTCAGTAAAGTAGTTCAGATTACACATATTGAATACCGTCAGGCTTTCTCTGCATCTGTTCAAATAAGAGAGCGGAAGTTTTATGCCCTTTCTTTGTCTTCTCTTCTCATTTGCTGTTGTCATCTAACCAAACAAACGTAAAACTAGATTGTGTTCTCTTCCTACATTTTTTACTTATGTTTGTTTCCGTAACAAAAGCATTGCTATTTTACCAAAAATGTATTTTAATTCTATGCTCATTACAAAGTTCGCACTTTACCCCTTTTCTGATAGATATAACAATTGGCTTGTTAGTGCGAAAATCACACACGTCTGCCTGGAAAAGTATTATGGTAATGTGTTTAGTTATGGCTGGCACTGTAGGTGGACGTTGGTAAAGCTCCCTATTTGAAGTTTCTATATCTAACTTTAGTGCCAGAGGTATAATTTGGTCATGAAAAATACAATATCAATAAATTGATCCGTTGGCATTGGTGGAGCAGATACTGGAGACATCTTTGTCATCCTCTTCAACTTCTTTACATGTTCTCTCTTCCTTGTAATTCCATACCATTTTGCCTTTTCTCTTTCACTTTTGGCTATTTCATCTTTCCCTCTTTGAACTGTTGCCATCTTCATCTTTTTCTTTTTTCTTTTTCTTTGCCTCCGCTCTTCTCTTTGCACTTTATCTCCTCTTTTCCAGATTTTTTTTTTTTTTTTTTTATTTTTTAACACACTATATTCAATTTGTGTTTAAACACTGCTTTTCCATTTTTGGCTTTTCAAAACTGTTACACTTTCATCCTTTTTTTTTTTAATATTACTCTGCTTTGCATCTTCTTCGATTCTGTTTTCCTTTTCTGTTTTAACATTACTCCTATCCCTTCGTTTGTCTTCTGTTCGGGTCTTTTTGCCTTTCACAAAGCTCTGCCTCCTTTCTCGTGGGGTGTTCTAAAACTGTTGCTTGTCCTCGTCTTTTCGGGGTTCATGCTGCTTGCATTTCTCTCTCTCTTTTCTGAATTGTTGCCATCTTCGCTCTTTTCTTTTGACACGGCGCTGCACTCTCCTGTTATCTGTACTGTTGCATCTTTCATCTTCTCATCCTGCTTTGCATTTTCTCTTCCATTTTCTAGATTATTGCCATTTCGCATACATGCCTACCCCTACGGAACTTCCGTATTTTCTACAGCAATTAACAAAAAAAAAAACGAAGTAGCTATGGCGATTACGGAAATTTATTTTTCGTTATGGTAAAAAGAGATTTTTCAAACAAAATTTACTTGAAAACGATCGCGAGTTGAAGCAGACGATGCTTTTGAACTTGAAAGCAGAAGAGAAACACAGAATGGTAAAAGGGGACGTAAAAGCCCCGTCTTCATCAAGCAGACGAATAACGTATGCTCTCCAATGGGTTCTGCTATATAGAGGGACATTAAACTCAGTTATTCAAGCAAACGATGCTTTTGAAAGGGTATGCTGGTAGTACTAAAACTAAAAAGGATCGCAAGTAATTGAAGTTTTGAGAAACATGGCGTCTAATACACAAGCGAAAAGCGAATGGATGGACTGTGCCAACTAGTGATGCCGATGAACCTGCATAAAAAAAAGCGTCAGCATGTCACAGAAGTTCCTGGACAAATACAGTGGCAAATTTCCCTTCATTGTGAAATTGGACTATGACGATGCAAAAGCAAAGTGCGCGTGATTTGTGACAGCGCATTTTCCTGTAATTAAAAGTAAAAACATGGCAGTAAAGTTCCCTGACTTATTCTATGCACAGGTTGAGCCGATTATGACACCCGAACAACTCTTTCCACCACTGTTTTCAAAGAAAAAAATGAATACTACTGATTTCGAGTCCGTGCTACGGAAATTCATTTTTGGTTAATTTTAGTGTTTAGGGCATGTATGCATTTCCTTGTTTTATTACTTTACATACTGCTTTGCATCTTTTGTTTTTCTTTTCTGAATTTACTACCTCTTGATCTTTCTATACTGTTGTTGCACTTTCTCTCTTCTCTTTTCTAAATCGTTGCCATCTTCATCTTTCATACTGCTTTTTCTTTTTCTCTTCTCTGTTGCAAATTTCGTTTCCACTTTTTCATCTTTTCATTTCCGTTAAATGTTAAATGGAGCTGCCATCCTCATCTTTTCTTTCCTATTCATTCTGTTTTATACGATCATCATCATAGCCTATTAGTATTACCCTCCTGGGGCAACAGGTCAACGCCAGCCCCAAGGACCTCCAAGCATCTCTGTTCTGGCTCTTTTTTCTTCCCAACTGGTTCCAAGTCATACCAGTTCCTGATGTCTGCTTCCAGTCCTCGCGCCAAGGCGTTTCGTGGACAACACGCTTTTTCATGTTCATTCTGTGTTAGCATCTATTTCCTAATTTGTTGCCATCTTCAATCTTTCTTTCCTTTTTCAGCTATTGCTTTATGTCTTCCCTGCCTCTCTCTCTCTCTCTCTCTGTCTTTTTTTTTTTTCGAGGCTCGCCTTTATTTCTTCTTTTTCAATATGCTTTTTTTTGGCAGCTATATATAGAAAACAAAAAAGCGTGGCACATAAGCAATTCAGTGTGAAGCAACGCTTATAGGCACTGTGCAAGTGAGGTCAAAGTAAGAACCATTGCAACATAGCATTGTGTGAAGCCGAGCCAACAACTACCGGGGCAAAATGTTCAGGGATACCAAAAGGAGTAACACACACAAGCCCAGCTCACTTCACTGTTGCAACGGCACTATTATTGACAGGCCTCCTTGCCTTCTTGTCGCATTGCCACATTCCCTTTGTAGGCTGAGCTGTGCCCTGTATCTGAAGACAGTGAATGAGAAGGCCCTGCAAACATATCTGATATGAGGGCCCAAAAGCTTGGAGGGGAGAAACGTATATGTACATACTCTCCATTATATTCTTACCAGTACTGTATTGAATTATCAGCTGCACCTGCGCACTGCATGACAGATAACCTGTTCACGATGATTTGTCTTTTTCTGTTCTTGGTTCTTTGCCCGTCCTTCTTTTTCTTCTTTTTCGCACCCGCTCAACACCATTGTCTTGCCTCCTTCTTCTAAACTCATGTCTATCACTACCGTTCACACAGCTCTGCCTTTTCCTCTTGGTTCCTAACTGTGATGCTTCCTCGTCTTTTCTGGGTTCATGGCTGCGTGCATTTTCTCTTCTCTTTTCTGAATGTTGCCCATCTTCGTCCTTTTCTTTTGACACTGTGCTGCACTCTCCCTGTTATCTGTAACTGTTGCATTTCATCTTCATCGTCCGTTTCAGTCTGCTTGCAGTTTCTGTTTCGGTTTATTCTGACTTGTTGCCATCTTCATCATCACCTTCCTGTCTGCGGCTCTTGCAGGTTTCATCTCCCTTTTCTAGATTAGTTGCCATTTCATTCGTTTTATTACTTTACATAACTCGCTTTGCATTTTTGTTTTTCTTCTGATGATTTACTAACGGTCTTGATCTTTCTATACTGTTTGCTGTACTTTCTCTTCTCTTTTCTCAAATCGTTGCCATCTTGCATCTTTTCATTACTGTTTCTCTTTTCCTCTTCTCTGTTTCAAATTGTTTCCAGTTTCGGTCTTTTCAATATCTTTTAAATGACTGCCATCCCTCTCTCTTTTCTTTCCTTTCATTCCTGTGTTATCATCACCTCTTTTCGCCTTAATTACCCCTCCTGGGCACAGGCCGCCAGCCATAAGGACGTCATTAGCATCGCTTTTCTTGGGCTCTTTTTCCCAAGCTGCTTCAAGTCTCCCCACCCAAGTCCATGCTGTCTTGCTTCCAGGGTCCCCTGCGCCTAGTTGTTCCATGGCCGAGCTCTTTTCATTTTTATTCGTGTAGCATCTTCTATTCCTAAACGTTGCATCTTTAATCTTTCTTTCCATTTCACATTGCTTTTATTTTCTTCCCTGCTCTCGCTCTCTCTCTCCTCTCTCTCTCTATTTTTTTCTAGGTTGTCTTTATTTCTTCTCTTTCAATATCTTTCTCTTGGGCAGCGATAGTGGAAAAAACAAAACATGCACGTAACAAGCCAGGTTGAAGCAACGCTTTATCGGCACTGTGCCAGTAAGGGATGGCAAAGGTAAGCACCATGCAACACATGAAAAATTGTGGGAAGCGAGGGAAAAAAGCGATACCAAGTCGCCGGGCAAAGAAACATGTCGGGGATACCAAAAGTACACAAACACGTGCCCTACTGACTTTGCTGTTGGCAAAGGGCACGTTATTGAAACCCAGAGCGAGACTATTCGTGCAATCTTGGCGTTGTCTGGTGGCTTGCATTCCTTTGTATCTGCGCCTGTGCAATAGAACATGCTTCAAACATTACTGATGAGGCCATAAAAACTTTAGGGTAAGTATCCTAGTACAGGTACTACTTCCAGTATATTCTTGACCAGTACTTTGCACGAATTATACACGGCACTGCAAACTGCATAAGTGGACCGATAACCTGTCATGACGATTTGGGCCCTGTTTCGTTCCCATCTACTTAATTACCAACTGAGGCCTCAAGAGTCAAGCTTGGTTTGTTCTTCTTTTGCAATTGCCACTAGACTCGTTTGTTTCATATAGATTATTATCCTACCTCAGTTCAGTTTTAGGCAGTTACTGTGTTCGTGCGGGTATCCATTTTGTTTTCGTTGTCTTTTTTGTGACTCTTGAGCACTCTTTTGTTTTGTCTCTCATCTCTCTGCTTTTCTTTGGCACATTCGTAACTCTGGACAAATGCCTCATGTTCTCATTTCCTGTCATTTTGTATGAACAGGCAGCCTTAAATAAGGGAAATACGTCATACACAATACATAATACTTGCAATACACGAACTACCAAAAACAGATGATATAATAGCAAACATATTCTCGTGCTTTCGGACCACAAGTAACACTATATGCAAGGTTGCACACCGCTTGATCTCTCTCACTTGATTCCACTGAAAGTGCGCACACCTTCGAAATGACACACTTCAATTCAGAAAATCACATCACTTGAACGGGTGCACTGTGGTGCACACACTGTGCACAACTCACACACCACAGATGTCCTGACAAGGGGAGGAATCCTTGCAACCGTACACAACTTGCACCACGCTATGGTTTGAAGAGATACATGTTTCGGGAAAACGTACTCACAATTGACGGTGTACATCACAAGGGACTGGCCCTGATAGTGGAGCCTGCTTCTACAATCGCACATGTCAACGTTAGAAGTACTGTTTTTGAAGACATGTTAACATAACTAGGTGGTTGGTAAAGCATGTGTTAGTCATACTACTGGGATCATTTATCCACGGATATCCATATACCCTGGAGGTTGTTTAGGGTGTGGACATATTCTTCACACAGTCACCTCGTAACATACGAATCGGCAGCACAACCCGAGGACGCTTTAGTAGTGTCATCAAAAGGAAGGAAAAGAAAGGATATTAGATTGCAAAATCCACCAAAATCAGCTGGTCACAACTTGAGCGCTTTCTTTAGTTCAATTTTTTTAAAGTTAAGAAATCTACTTAGGTTTGTAAAAATTCCACACATCTGCGTGCATGACTTTCGAGCTTTAGTTTGTCTTTTTTTTAGTTTCTTCGTTTGTGTTGTTTTTTTTTTATGAAACTCTTACTTAGATTGTAAAGCGCCACCAAATCTGCCCCCGCCACTAACTTGAGGACTTCAATGTTTATAAAAAACAAACAATAAACCTACTTAAGATTGTTAAAGTTATGCCGTATGTGCAGCTTGGCTGAGGAGGTTTTTGCAAGGCTTTCCGCCTTCGTCACTGGAAGGGGGCTTCCACAAAGCCCCCAGGCACAGCCTAGAGCGAGTGCCAAGGCACAAAAGAAGATGGCTCAACACAGCCCCCAGGCACAGCCCTAGCGCCAAGTGTCCAATGCACAAAAGACGAGGGCTTAATCAACTGACCCCAGGCACAGCCTAAGCGCAGTTAGTGCCAAGTCACAAAATACGAGGGCTTTCAACACCGCCCCCAGGCCACCAGCCTCCAGGCAAGCCTGCGCAGATGAAGCAGTGCCAAGGCCACAAAGACGAGGTCAACACCAGGGCACAGTTAAAGCCCTAGCGCAGTGAGTTCAGTAAGATGTCATGCAAGGCACAAAAGCCGATTGGGCTCAACATAGCCCCCAGGACAGCCTAGCGCAAAGTTTTTGCCAAGTCACAACCAAAAAAAAAAAGACGAGTGTTCTTAACTCTATCACCAGAGGCATCAGCCCCTGGCACGGCCTAGCCTTCCTAGCGCAAGTTGCCAATGCACAAAAGACCGAAGGGGCTTAACACAGCCCCACGTCACAGCCTACGCTAGTAAGGCCAAGGCACAAAAGGCAAGGGCTCAACGCCAGCCAAACAGGCACAATCCTATCGCAGCCCGACGCCCAAGGCAACAAACAAGACTAGGGGGCTTAACACCGGCGCCCCAGTCGAGCACCATCCAGGAGAGACAATAGTCAAGGCGCACGCCAAGCCACACAAGACCCGGGCTAAACCCAGCCGCAGGCACAGCTAGTGCTACGCCAAGTATGACAAATGGCACAAAAAAGTGATATGCTTGAGACGACAGACCCCCCCAGGCACAGCCTAGCCTTAAAGTGTCAAAGGCACACCAACGACGGAGGGCTATACACACAGCCCCAGAACACAGCCAAATAAGGTGCCGATGCCAAGGCACAAAAGAACTGGGCTTTAACTTCAGCCCCATGGCACACCTAGCGCAATTTTCGTAGTGCAATGCACGAAGGGGCCACATAACTGCAGCGGAATGCCGGTCGCTCGTCGAGCGCAGTGCCCAAGCCCAGAAGCTGCCTCATAACAGCCAACAATTGAAAACAAAAGGATTGTCCCCAAAACAGGCTTCACACAGAAATACCCAGATCAGGCCCCTAACCGCTTCACAGGCCTTGAGTGGAATCAGGTGTTGCTTCGAGAGTAAGAACAATCTTCCTAAGACAATTAACACGACACACACACACCAAAACTGCAAAATCTGGTTTTTTTGCCCGACTGCCCCATCTTACCTTTGACAATTTGCGTTGTGTTGTGAAGATGCTGACCTCATCCTTGGATGCCGTCTGCAGTATCCTCCCTCTACAAAGTCCTCATTCGTTGCTGAAAACAACAAGTTTTTAACAATACCTGGTCAGGCACAAACCATTGCTGATGACATTTGCAAAGTAAAAGAAAAGTAGAAGACAAAAAAAAAAACAAATAAATAAAATGAAAAAGTCATCAGAATTGCTATAAAGGTGAAGGCACTATGATAAGCACAGCATCTACAAATGGTATTCAAAACAAATCATCTGTTACACGTTTCAGTGACGAGCGTATGTAATAATTTGCTCAATTATAGACAATTAGACCTCAAAAAAATCAAAAAAAAAAATCACGTTGCTGTTCATTTCTGCTTCTCTCGCCTAAATTCAATGGCTTCACTATCTATGGACAAATGTCATCTTTGCAATCAAATTTTGTTTTTTTACATAAATATCAGTTCAATACTTTCAATGATGTCGCCTCGTTTTCCTTCCCCCTCCAACGGCGTCCTAAAGTGGATAGTACTCCTTCCTCTGAAACCACTACCACTGCTATTTCGCGGGTTATCGACCGTGTCGTCTGCTGATTTCCTTCCCCGCGTTCCACATTATGCATTCCACATCTTTTCATAGAAAGTTGCGTTTGACTTGTTTTTTTTTGTTTTGCAAGGGGAAGAACAAAAAAGGAAGAATCAAGAAACGGATCATGTTTTGTTGGTGGCCGTTTCACCCCTTTCTTTCTCCTTTTCTCCTCTGCCTTCTCTTTTTTTTTTTTTTTTTTTAAATCACTCATAAAACTCCCATAACATTTTTTTGGAAACCTTTCAAAGAATTATGTATTTCATATCCCCCCTATACCCCCCACCCCAAAAAAACCCAAAAATCCTCATTATCTTTGATCCTCTTCGGAGAAACTAACATGCCAGTTACATTATCATGAAAATAGAACATCTGGCGGAGGTAAATAGAAAGGTGTAGTGTGCGTGTGTGTGTGTGTGTATGTGTGTGTGTTGTGGTGTGTGTGTGGTGTGCTGTGGTGTTTGTGGCGTTTTTATCTTTCAATTATGGACGGAGCAAAACACATACTGGCATTTCCAAATGAACAACCAAAATAAAACCTGTTTAAGCATACCATATTTGTGGAAGAACAAAATTCACAATCACACAACTAAATCACATCAAATAATAAAAATCTTACAACAAACTATTCGACGCAATTTTAAAATACAGAAAACATAAATAAAACCATAAAATAAAAGAACAACTATCAAGTTATCCACCGTACATATTTGGAACCTCCCGACCACAAACGGCCCCCCTCAGGTGTTCGTCTTACCGTCGGCCACATCCCAGTCTTCCCCTCCATGTGAAGTGTCCCTTAAAATCGCTTCTGTTGCTTTTTTCTTCTTCTTTCTGCGGGGCCCCTCGTTTACACAGAAGGAAACCGACCAGACGTGTCGAAAACCTGCCTCCTCCTTGATCTGACCGTCCTTTCGTGAGGTAAAAAAAAAAAAAAATCATTGGCGCCAATCAATCGTTCCTGGTTTTCCGGTGGGGGTTGTGTCATTTGTAGCTTGTAGGGCCAATGGCCCGTGGAAAGTGTGTCCTCCTACTGAAACGCTGTTTCTAGTGGCAAGAAAGCATAGAAAGCATGCTGTCACCAGATGCTATAGGAAAGTGTGCTGTTGGGTCTGACTGAAAGAGGATGGGGGATGGAATTTATTGCTTTAATGCGTTCACTAGTAATAGATAAATGTGTGTCCTAACTATACCGTAAAAGAACTGGTGGAAAGAAAAGCATGCACCTGTCACAAATCAGTTTTTTTTTTTTGTTGTTGTTTGTTTTGTTTTTTAACTAATTTTAACTGGATAACCAAAAAATCAAAAAATGCTGGGAGAACACCCACACACCGACAAACACAACACATCCACGACCCACACAACGCCACCACACACCACACAAACACACGCAACCTTGTTAAATGTCCAGGGTCAAACGGCGATGGTCAACTATCACATTAGATGCCACCGCCAACAGAATTTCCGGACCAGGACAGAATGCGTTGCCTAACCTGATTTTTCCCATGATTTTCAAAAAGAAAGCAAATTGATAATACAAGGATTTTGCAACAAATGCTACTAGTTTGTGTTAATATTGCAAAATGTTTACTTCTCAGTCTGGAGGACATTAGTTGTTATAGACTAGTTGTTTGTAATTGTTGTTAACGTCTCATTTTTCTTTTTCCCCTGACCTTCCTTTTTTTTTTTATTTTTTTTTTCCCCCTTATCAAAGAGACGTAAACACATACACCACACAATACGGTCCCCCTCCCCTCCCCCCCTCCCCTCGATCCGATCGCCCTCAAATCCCGTCCCCCCCCTCCCCCTCCTCCGTCTAATATCACTATGTGGATATAATATAGACGCGTTTCCGTCTATATCAAATGAAGATATACGTAGACCTGAAGACCGACGACCACAACAACCCAACAAACAACAACACAACACACACACACACAAACACACACACACACACACACACACACACACACAACACACGGCTTTGTTAATGTCCAGGTCAATAACCACGCCGAGTCCACTATCACTATAGATTCCCCACGCCCAACAGAAGTCGTAGGACAGGACATGCGTTGCCAAACTGATTTTCCCAAATGATTTCAAAAAAGAAAAAAAAACACTGTTACTGAACAGGCGTTTTCCAATAAAAGGTAGCTACTCTAAATGCTAGTTTGTTTAATAGTCGCAAAAATGTTTACTTCATAGTCCTGTTAGGACATTTGTGACTATGACTAGTATGTTTGTATTGTGGTGAACGCTCATTTTTTTCTGACCATTTTTTTTTCCTTCCCCCTTATCAAAGAGACCTAAACACATACACACACAATACGGTCCCCCTCCCCCACCCCTCCTCCCCCGATGCCCCCGATCCATCCCCCCCCTCGCCCCTCCCCCGCCTCGGCCCCTCCCATCCTAAATATCACTATGTTGGATAGACGTTAAATCTGAAGGACAACAACAAACAACAACAACAACACACACACACACACAGATTGTTAATGTCCAGCCAAACGCCGAGTCAACTATACATAGATGCCACGCCAACAGAAGTCGGACAGGACATGCGTTTGCCAACTGATTTTTCCCATGATTTCAACCCAAACAAAAAAAAAAAAAAAAAAGAAAAAAGCAAGCATGTCACCAACTGGCAGGGCTGGACGGAAAAAGGAGTGCAGTGATTTGGACCCTCCCCACCCACCCCCCTTTCCCCCTTTTTTCCCCCTTCCACCGGCTACCAAACACGGCATTTTTTGGCACGTTTTCCTCTTTACTCCACTGGTGGAGGACCCCAGACCCTCCTTTAAACCTCCTACACAGTCGAACACCAGACCCTGCAGGCCCAGATAAATGGCTCACTGAGCGATCTGGGGAAATAAAAACGTACGGAGGAAAGGGTACCATTGTTTGTTTCATAATTTAGTTCCAAAATTCGAGCCCCTGTTTCAATGACAATACTGAGCTTTTGTCACATTACCTCCGTCGTAGATGACCGGTTTTTGAAACCAGTGTCCGTGAGTGAGTCTGTCTCTGTCAGCCAGATGACGTCAAAACCCATTGAACCGATTTCAACGAAACTTGGAAGGATGGAATGCGGCCCATGGGCGGGCGACCCGTTAATTTTTTTTTTTTTTTTTTTTTTTTTTTTTTTTTATGCCGATCCGAATCAAAGGACAGATCCAGCATCCGTTAGCAATCCGGATCAAATGGGAGGTCCAGGATCCGTTCAGCAACGTTACGCTCACACGCACGCGTGCAAACACACACACACACACACACACACACACACACACACTCTCTCTCTCTCTCTCTCTCTCTCTCTCTCTGATCTGATTCGCATGGAATCGGTGGAAAGATGGACCCGGCGTAAAGCTGATGAGCCGATCCAGTTTCCAATACGGATCCGTGGTGCTGGTCTGTACCCGAAGGGCGAAGCCAGAGTCCGTCCGACTATTGCACAGCTCTGTACTGTTTTTCCTTTTTCTTTCCTTTGTTTTTGTTTTGGTTTGTTTTTGTGTTTTTTTGGGGGGGTCCTTTTTTTCTTGTCCTCCCCGATTTGTTTTTTTTTGTTGTTTAAAGTCACTTTACAGCCTGGCCTTTGCGGGGCTGTCAAAATCATACCCTGGGAACCGGAAAAAGGAAAGTGGATGGGAAGGGGGGGGGGGGGGGGGGCGGGGCGGTGGCGGGGGGGGGCAGGTGGTCTACATTCTGAAAAACGTTTATGTCCTAAAAAA